>PVJA010000608.1:0-64531 GCA_004027025.1 Myocastor coypus | reverse complement strand
AGACCTGAGCAGGTTGCCCCAATTTCTGTTTTCTTGCATATACTTAATCATCCATAATCTATGGACTGGAAGCTGGTTCTATTTTAGAAAATGTCCCATACGCAGCTAAAGAGAATGTGTATTCAGATTCATTGGGTGGAACACTCTGTATACGTCCACTAAATTCATTTTTCTGAGTTCTGGTTCAGTTCTGGTAATTCTTTGCTAATTTTTGGTCTGCTTCACCTATCTTTTTGGTTTATTTATTTATTTTTATGGTTGGTTCAGCCTGCCCTGAGGGCAGGGCTGGCGCAGCATGTGGTGCAAGGGATTGAACCACGGTCACTGTAGCTGCCTAAGCTTTCCGAAGCAGGCACTTTAGACCACTGACCCATCCTGCCGGGCCCCCTCACCTATCTTTTTGGGATAAAAGGACGTTAAGATCTTCTGTTAAAATTGTGATATTAGATTTTGAATTTTTCATGTCCTTTGAGATTTGTCTTATAGGGCATGCTGCAGAGGAATAGCTGCTGGTCTCTTGTTGTTGCACACCCAGGCTATCCTTGGGCTATGGTATTCTGCTGCTGTCCAGTGAAGAGGAAGTCATGGCTCTCCTAGTCACCTGAAACACAAAACGTTGCTGAAAATGAGACTACTGTTTGGATGGCAGCTGCAGAGCCTGTGCCCTTAGCCACTGCTACAGCTTCCTGCAAGCCAGGTCTGAGGCTAAGATTAGCTCTTGGAGACACTGATAACAAAGTCAATGAGCAGTTGCAAGCCAGAGTACCTCTGAAAACAGAAGCAAAAACTTTGGCGACTGGAAAAAGTTATTCCTAAAAATCTACGGAAACCTCTGGGAAAAGTGCCTGTGTTTGTGCCAGAACCTGAGCTTGTGCCTGCTAAGGAAGAGCATCTTTCTCCTGAACCCATTTTGGTTGATACTCCCTGACCAAGTCCCATGGAAACCCCTGGATGTGCCTGTGCTGAAGAAGATCGGTGTCAGGCTTTCTCTGATGTCATCCTCGCTGTGAATAATGTGGATGCAGATGGAGCAGATCCAACCCTCTGTAGGGAAAATGTGAAAGATGTCTACCTTCATCTCCAAGGACTTCAAGAAGAGCAGGAACGGAGACAAAGATGCTTACTGGGTCGACAAATCACTGGAACCATGAGAACCATTCTCTTTGGCTGGCTAGTTCAGGTTCAGATGAAATGTGTATGACTGTTTCCATTATTGACTGTTTCATGCAGAATAACTGTGTGCCTAAGAAGATGCTGCAGCCGGTTGGAGTCACTGCCATGTTCATCGCCAGCAAATATGAAGAAATGTACCCTCCAGCAATGGGGGACTTTGCCTATATGACTAACAACACTTACACTAAGCACCAGATTAGGCAGATGCAAATGAAGATCCCAGGAGTTTTAATCTTTGGTCTGGGTTGCCCACGCCCCCTGCACTTTCTTCACTGAGCATCTAACATGGGTGTGGCTGATGCTTAGCAACATACACTGGCCAAACACTCCGAGGAACTATCTACGTCGGACTAGGATGTGGTGCACTTTCCTCCTCACATTGCAGCAGGAGCTTTTTGGCTTAGCTCAGAAAATTCCTGACAATGGCCGATGGACACCAAGTCTGCAGCAATAGCTGCTGTACACTGAAGAGTCTCTTTTTCCTTTAATTAGGTATAGGGCTGAGACTATAGTAGTGGTCAATCATGGACGTGCAGAGCATATGACTGTCAAGAACAATTATGCCACATCAAAGCATGCTAACATCAGCACTCTGCCATAGCTAAATTGTGCACTAGTTAAGATTTGGCCAAGGTGGGGCAAAGGTGTAACTTGGAAATTTGAATACTCTATCTGCAAATAAAATTGGCACCATGTGCTACTTGTACATGCTGTATTGCATTAACAGACATTAACAAAGATTGTAGGCCTTTTAATTTTTATACCTTAATGGGTTCCGTGGTTATTTTCTATTCTAGGGTAACCTATACACTTGCTTTAAAGGATGGGTGGGACTGTGCTTAAAAATGGATGTTAGTTTCCAAGGAGATCCGACTAATGTATAATTGCTGACTGTATATCTGTATGTATACTTGGCTCTTTTTGGTGTACCTGGCTTTTGGTGTGAGTAAACATGATGCCTAAAGCTGTTTCTCCAGTAAGGACTCCTGTGTGTAAGCCACTGCAACATCTGAAAGGATCTCCTGTCTCATTCTTATTGAAAGTAAAAGTGTCACTTCTCCCCATTTCTCCCTGCTGCCTCTCTTGCTGTTTCTGGTGGCTGTTGTCTTAAGTCTAAATAAACTGTTTCAATAATTTCTCAAGAACAGCAACACAACAAAAACAAAACAAAACAAAACAAAACAAAAAACCAGATTTGTCTTATGAATTGAGTGCTCCTGTGCTTGGTGTGTACATATTTATGAGTGTTACCTCTTCTTCTTGAATTTTTTCCCCTAATAAGCATTTAGTGGCCATCTTTATTTCATTTGATCATTCTTGCTTTGAAGTTGAGACTGTCTAGGATTACTACTCTAACTTTTTTCTGAGGTACTTGGGCAGGTAGTATTGTCTTTCATCCTTTGACTTTCAGCCTGTTAATTTCTTTATGAGTTATGTGTATTTTTTGTATACAACATATTGTTGGATTTTGCTTCCTAATCCACTGTGCCAGTCTATTTCTTTTCAATGGTGAACTGAATCCATTTACATTGATGATTATAATTGAGATAAATTGACTTATGATTGACATGTTATTTACCTGCTGTTGTATGTCCACTTTCATCCTGTGTTTAATTGCTTGCCATATTTGGTGGACTTCTTTCCGTTCTCCTTCATGGAGTTCATGTCATTTTGTTCTCTCTCTAGAATATCTTTAGTAGTCTGTGTAGGGTTGGCTTTGCCATCACGAAATTCATTACTTTTTCTTTGTCCTGGAAATATTTCACTTCTCCATCAAGCTTGAAAGAGATTTTTGCAGGATACAGTAGTCTGAGCCAGAATTTGTTTTCATGAAGGACTTGTAGTACTGTGCTCCATGCTCTTCTAGACTTGATGGGTTGTGAAGAGAAATCTTATTATGATGTGTTTTCCTTTAAGTGTGATCTGTATCTTTTCTCTCTATAATATTTGACTCCAGGAATTATTTTAGGAGTATTGTTTCCTTGTCAATTTCAATGAAGCGTTGGAAGAGTATTGGGATTGAACCTTCTCTAAATTTATTGTGGAATTCTGCTGTGAATCCACAGGACCTAGCTTTTTTTTTTTTTTAATCTAGTAAGCTTCTTTTAAATTTCATTGGTTGCTATTGGTTCATTCAGAGATTTTATGTTTTCTTGATCTGGTTTTGACAATTTGTACCTAAGAATCTGTCCAGTTTTTATGTGTCTTCAATCCTGTGAGAGTAGATTTTCAAAATAGCTACTGATGATTTTCTGAATTTCCACCGGAAGTATTAGTTTTTCCCTTTTCATTCCTTATTGCTTGAATTTGAGAGTTTGTTTCTTCTTTTCGAGGAAGTTGGCTAGGAGCCTATCAATTTTATTTAATCTTTCAATGAGCCAGCTTTTAGAACCATTAATTCTTTGGATTGTTTTCTTTGTCATAATTGCATTAATTTCTGCTCTAATTTTATAGTTTTCTCTTTGGACTTTGGGCTTTGTTTCTTCTTATTTTTCTAGAAGCTTGAGGTCCAGCACTAGGATATTTCTTTTTCCTCTCTGCTTTCCTAATGTGTGAGTTCACCACTATAAATTTCCTGCTGAGAACTGCTTTCATTGCATCCTGAAAATTCTGGTAAGTTGTGTTGGACTTTTCATAGGCTTGCAGATATCATTCAGTTTCTTCTTTAATTTCATCTGCAAGCCATTAATTTTTGAGGAAGGTACTATGTAATTTCTGTAAGTTTATGGGATTTTTGTGGTTTCTTTTGTCAGTAACTTTGAGTTTGATTGCACTGTGGTCAGATAATGTGCATGAGATAATTTTAGTTTTCTTGTATATACTTAAACATGATCTGTGTACTAATATGTGGTCTGTTTTAGAAAATGTACCGTGTGCTGCTGAAAAGGATATGTTGCTGGGTAGAATACTCCGTAGATGTCCAGTCAGCCCATTTGTTCAAAGGACTGCTTCTTTTCTGCCACCTCTTTGGTAAATTTTGTCTACTTGGCTATCTTTTTGAGATAAGGAGAGTGCTGAAGTCCCCTATTAAGTGTGCGACATTGGTTACTGGATTACTCACCTCAGGGGATCCTGGAAGTAGAGAGATTAGAGCAGGAGCAGGTAGAAACATTCTTAGTTTCACACCTTCAGTGACGTACTTCCTCCAAGTTGACCTTCCCACCATGCAAACATGTGAGATGCTGGGTTCCATTTAAGATAAAAAAAAAAAAAATAAATAAAATAAAAAAAACTTAAGAGAGAATAAGACCTTAGCAGGCAATAAAAAAATTAGAGGAGTGAGTAGTTAAAGACTGTAATGACATGAAGGGAGTTTTCTTATTATCTGAAATATTTCTATATTTTAAGCAAATTTTCAGGAGTATAGAAACAAACCTCCCAAATTCCAGCTTCATCAGCTAACTTGCCCGCTGCTGGTACTTAAAAAATGCCAGCAGATTGTGAAATAATAAACAAGGATTGTTAAACAAATAAACACCTCTCATATTTTTGTGGCGTGGATGTTTTGTACTGAGATAAAGGTAGAGCTGTTGGGATGAAATTTAATCCCACGGTGTTCTATATCCACTCACAGAACTAATATGACGAAGGGAAAATATCTGGGTTGCAATTGCCATCAACTACACTAGAAGAAAAGACATTTATCTTATTGTACCATAAGAATCCACTGCAATAGGTCTGAAAGGGTCTAAAGCTACTGACAAAGCCACAACGCCGTGCCCAATTAACAATACCCATTTTTAATTAACAGCCGCTGACTTTTTGCATTGAAATATTCACGCTCTAGGTGTGAAATGGCAGCCCCCAATTGTCATGCCTGTCACGATTAATTTTGAAATCCCACCATCTTCCTTCCAGAGGACAGAAGTGAATATCTGAAACATGCTTCCTACCTGCTGAAGCCCAGTCAGTGCTAGGACAAAGCCTGGGAAAATAGAACCCAGGACCTGGTTTGCTCCGCTTTCCTATTATAAGACATATGAGTTATTTTCGCACCACTTTAAATGCTACATACTCTGCCAAGATTTATTCTATATTTTTGACAGTAGGTCTGAGGAATTCGAAGGTTTTTATTCTTAATTAATTTTAATTTTACACGAATATTTATAATAATCAACTAAATGTACATCGAACTCCTGTGTAGGCATTTCCTCACAAGTTATATTTAATGTTGAGAACATAAGTCTAAAAAAGGAAACGTGGACATTATAATCTAATAATAAAGAATGAAACTAGAATTTCTGTATATGTGAGCGTTAGAACAGGGGGAAGATCTCCTTATGAAAATGTTAGTTACTAGTAAGTGATAGCACAGTTGGTATGGAAACTGAAATAAGGATAAAAAGCAGAGCAATTTTGTCTAAATCCGGTTAAGACTCTTCACAAAAGGAATCTTACACATAAACGTTGATTTTGATTCACTACTATATTTAGACACGGAATTATGGATGTGGATTAACGGAGAAGTAATACAATGACACTTTTTAAAAATAAAAATTGCACTAATATGTTCTTCTTACTTCCTTTAGTCCTCCTAATATTGTTATGAAGTTGATTGTATCATTTTCATTATGCGAATGAGAACATTTAATTCAAAGATGTGACTACCTTGAAATGACAGGGTTGGAAGACGGCAAAACTAGGATCAGAATGACCTTCATTCATGTAGCTATTTATTGCATTATCACCATGTGCTCTGATGTACTAGGGAATGAAAACAGTGGCAAGTCGGTATCTGGCCTCAAAGCATTATGTTCTGGACAGAAACGGGACATATGCCACCTTAAAATTAGGGTACAGAGGAAAAATTGTAGTAAATATATCTAAGTATGGCTCACCACATACTGGATTAGTGTAGACGAAGGGGTGAGGGTTAAGTTCTTCCTGTTGAATTTGAGAATAATTCCAGGATAAGATTACAACTTTCTGATTTATATGACAGTTTGCTTCAAGTGCCTGCTTTTTCAGCCCTTTCTTTCTATGTAGTTGCGACTAGCAAAGGAAAATGATTTCAAAATACACTGTATTGGTCAGTCTACAAGAAGCTTGTGGTCTAATTAAAGAAAAAAATATTGCCCTGGGAGCAACAGAAGACGTGTGGATTTCAAAACTGTAACCATTGCCAAAGACTCTAATTAAATTAAATGGAGAATAAAGAATGAAATAAAGACAAACTGTCTCAGGCTTCTATCACTGAGAAATTTAGTACTACTAAAGGGGGAGTTATTTAGGAAATAATAAAAACAAATGAGCCAGGGAGATAGCTCAGCAGCCTAAGCACCTTCCTGGTAAGTGGCCCCAATCCCTGGTACCACAGAGAGACAGAAAGAAAGAGAGACAGAAAAAAAGACAGATGAATGGACAGATGAAAGAAAAAAAGAGGAAAGAAAAGAAGAAAGAAAGAAAGAAAGAAAGAAAGAAAGAAAGAAAGAAAGAAAGAAAGAAAGAAAGAAAGAAAAATTGTGGTCCCATCTTTTAAAAATGCTTTTGCTTGGCAGAAGAAATCAACAACAAAGTGAAAATACAACCTACAGAGTAGGAACAAAATTTTATCCAGTTTCTTCAGACAAAAGAGCAAGACCTAAAACATATGAAGAACTGAAAAAAAAAAAAATTGATCCCCAAATTTAAAGATCCAAACCAAAAGTGGGCATTTGAGGTCAATGTATAATTCTCAGATGAAGACATACCAATAACAAATAAATACATAAAAATAGGTTCAATTATTACTGATAATTTCAGAGATGCAAATGGAAACAATGTTGAGAGATTCTCTCCTCCAGAAATGACAGCTCTTGACAAGAAATCAGACCAGAGCAAATGCTGATGGGCCTGTAGAGGAAAAAAGGAACCCAGCCCTCACTATTGGGGCGAGGGTAGACTTGGGCAACTATTGTGGAAATTTGATTAGATATTCCTTAAAAATCTAGGACTAGAATTTCCATCTGATCTAGCTATTCCCTTGCTATCTTCTGAAAATAATTTAAAGCATAATCACACAACAGTACATGGGCAGCCATGTTCCTAACAGCACAATCTCAGAAACAAACCAAATGCCAATCAGTTGAAGAGTGTTTAGAAAAGACTTTGTTTTTCTCTTGATACAATGAAGTACTACTCAGCCATAAAGAAGGATAAACTTGAAACATTTATAGCTAAATGCATGGACCTTGATATCATGCTCTTAAGTGGCATACATCAAACAGACATGTGTAAATGTCACATGGTCTCTCAAGTATGAGAACCTGAAAGCATAAATATGAACCGAAGTGTATAATAGATATTGCATAGCAGGAAAATTGCACAATAAGAAATTGTACTACAGGGAAAAGGGGCTAAGGGAAGGGAATAGAAGAGAAGAAGAAAAAGTGAGAGAACATATGTGACCCCTTTCCCCTGATTAAAAGGAGAACAAATTGGACACTATCAATCAGAAAATCAATATAAATGAGTTACCCTTAACAAAGATTAGTTTATTATTGGTTTGTGTAAAGCTCTCTGTTCATGGAGATAAGAGTAATGAAAGAGAAAAACATGAGTCACTGCTAGACGTAATTGCCACTGAATCGATTGTCATCCGAACTTTGACAAAGTAATAGATCCACACGGCACTACTGGGAATTTGAGGATTTCTTTGAGGAGCGCATATGCCAGCAGTTTATCTCATTTTCTAAATTTGTTGCTAAATAGTAAGAAAAACATGTAAAAGGAGAAAAATTAGTGTATAATTTTGCTACTTTACTTGAGTGTACATTGTATATGATTTAACACTAATGTTACCAAGTTGGGAGCCAGTTCATATCTGAGAGAACATTTTTAACAGCTACATAATATTTATTATATCTGAGTGCCACCCATTGATTAATTCATCAAGTTATACTGGGAAAAGCCTCAAGAAATTTAAAATAATTTGTAATGCTCTACTAGGAAGGCATATTTGATATTTCTTAAAGGTAGCATGCAGGGTATGACTGAAGCTCTTTGTATTATTTCTGTTTAAAGGAGATTCCTGAAGGACATAAAGCTCACATTTTATGGTGTCACAGTGTATATCAAGATGCCCTGGAAATAGTCATGCACTCCTAGGTGGGCTGTTGGAGGTGGCTCGATGCAGGGTGTGTGCAGGTAGAGTCCAAGTGGAAGGCAACTGGATGAGGAACCTCACTAGATAGCTGTGACTTGGGTTGAGGCTGAGTGGATATACCACAGAAGGAGGCCCCACGCTGGGGGTAGGTAGCACCAATGAACAGGCTGATCGTCTGGATGGGAGTACAAAGGGACCAGAAGAAGGCAGGCTTTCTGCTACTGCCTGCTCTGCAGTGGGCTGCTCCTCCTTTGCCCTGCCTGACTGTGCTGTCCTTTCTGCCATGCGGACCTCCTTGGAACCAGCTGATTATGGACTGAAATGTGAAGCTGTGAGCCACAATAAGGCTTTCCTCTGTTAACCTCAGAGTGTCAGGTATTTTGTCCCAACAATACATGAGTTACTAAGACATATTACTTACAACCAAGGACGAGTAACCAGTTAAGGGGGATAGTAGGAACCAAACAGGTGTAAGATGCCGAGTCAAAATTTGAAAGTATGATTCAAGCAAATGTACAGAAACAGGTAATACGTGCTGCCTTTGAGGTGGCCCACTTGTCGGTCCTAGCAGTCTTTAACGCAGATGCCACATACACTAAGAATGACGAAGGACCATAACTGTATGAGGACAACAGTGTGCACTATGTTAATTACCGTGACTGCCCTACTAACCTGTTTGCAAACTGTTTTGAAACCATTTTATCTTTTCTATCACTAAAATGAATAGAAAATTAAATAAACACCCTATAAATAAATAAAAATATGAAAGACGTGCTTAAAAAGCTATGGAGTTACAATGTCCCAACTTTAGAGAAAACAAAAGTAAAATATTTTTTAAATGATAAGACTGCAGTTGAAGTTTATCACAACTCAAATTTGAAAATCACAACAGCAAATTTGGAAAGGTAGCTGTTGGCTTAAAGGGAGATCTACAGAAATCATGAAATATGAGAATAAATAACTAATTGGAGTAAAGGGAACAGCCTTAGGGAAATGTGGAATAAGATGAAATATATCATCGTAAATGTAATGAAAGTTATAGAAAAGAGTAGAAAGAAAAAGGACTAAGAAAATATTTGATAACATAATGGCTAAAACTGGTCCCAATTTGATAAGAAGTGTTAATGTACACACTCAAAGCACATCAGGAGCTCCCAGTAGCCAATGAGCTGAACACGAAGCTATACCAGAGTCCAAGTACTCATACTTGACAGAGAAAAACTCTTAAAAACAATTGGAAAAATTAACTATTACATAGGAGAGGAATTCCTTTGAGGAGAAATAATGGAGGCCAAAAACGCAGTGAATGGACTTATTCAATGTTCTTAAGAGAGAAATTCAGTGATAAACAAGCATGGTACTGGGAAAAAGTGCTTTTCTTCAGAAATTAAGGCAAAATTTAGGTATTTCCATATTTAGAAAAACAATTTAGAATAATATTGTTATCAGATTCATAAAAAAGTGTTAAAGTAAGTTCTTCAGACTGAATAAAAGTAACGTTGGATATCAGTTCAAATCTACATTTAGTAAAAGAGACCAACAAAAACGTAATTAGGCAAAGATAAAAGGTATAATGTTTCATGTCTTGCTTTTTCATCTTTGAACTGATCTAAACATGGGTTATAAAAATTCTATCTGTCTGTCTGTCTGTCTGTCTGTCTGTCTATCTATCTCTCTATCTCTCTATCTCTCCATCTCTCTATCATTTTGGTCTTATACCACACAAATACATTCGTGTCAATGAAAACAGAAATCAAATGACCCAGAATAAAGTTGTACTGCCACAAGGAAATGACTGCATGGTCCCTTAGCTCAATAGACAAAAAAAAAAAATAAATAAATAAATAAAATAAAGGGAAATAGAAGTGGAAAATACAAGATATAAACAATGACAAGTGTATAGTTACTCTTTTATCTTCTCTGAAGATTTTTTAAAAGGACATTAATTATATAACAGGAAAACTACAACTATGCACTCATGTGCAGATCATGTCTATCGTGCATTATTTTGTGTGTGTAAACAGATGACAAAGAGGCAGACGCATTCCAGCTAAGCCTCCTTATCTTACTGCACTGTTAGTGTAAATGTACAGTAGATGGCATGTGTGTGAGAACTTACCGTGAGGAAAAGAATCTAACTATATATACAGCTAAAAATCATTGATGAGGGCTGCTCAAATAGCTCAGCAGATTAAAGTGCCTGCAAGCAGGTACAGGGGATGGAGTTTCGATCCCTGGGCCTGTCGTGCCAGTGCTGCCCTGGGTTGTGCTGAGATGGCAGCTGAGACTGGGTATCATGGCACACACCTGTAATCCCAGCTCTTGAGAGGCTGTAGACAGGTGGGTCCCTATGAGTCCAGAGTCTGATCTAGCAGTGAGACCCTGAACACCCTGTAGACCCATCCCTAAAATACTATAAATAAATAAATAAATAAATAAATAAATAAATAAATAAATAAAATAATTGCAGAAATTAAAAGTATACAAGAAAATAGTTACTTAATAGAAAAGGAAGAGCAGAGAAGAAATGAGAATCTAAATGAAAAACAGAATGATAGCTATCGATGCAAGCATATCATATGAAAGCTGAATCAATTAAGCATTGCAATCGCAATGTCAGAGTTCTGTGGCTTGATTTCTGGAAGAAAACAATTGTAAAAGCAAATACCCAAATCTGTGTCATGCAAAGGAGGCATATTTGATTTGATTATTATGTTTCCTTGTTTGTTTTAAAATGTATTTGGAGCAGGTTTGCACTCTGCAGCTCAGACCCATAGTGCCCCTCCTGTCTTCAGCCTCCTCCCCCGTGTGGGGTGACAGGCACTGACCACCATGCGCAGATTCAGCTCCTGGTTCATCGCGCGTATGAGTGCGGCTGGCGCAGCATGTGGGCCAGGGATCAAGCCTGGATCCCTGTGCTTGCCTAAGCACGTGCATAGTCTACTGAGTTCTCTCACCGGTACCAGCAGGCATAATTTCTATTAAAATATACAAAAATTTTGGAAAGATGGGGAAAAAAAACTTGCTATGCAAATACAAAACTAAGAGACAACTATGACAGTATATTAATTCCTGAAACATAGACTCTACCAATGTTACTGTACAGGGGCTGGGGCTATAGCTCAGTAGCCTAAGCACCTGCCTGGCAAGGTCAAGAACCTGGATATTGTATGCTGTGCCGGTTCTGTAACCCCGAAGGTGCCATGCTGGCCGCTGAAAGCAGGTGCAAAAGCACATAATACCAGTGATGGAGAGGCTGAGACAGGAGGATCATGATGAGTCAGCTGTGTAGCAATATCCTTCGCCACATAAATAAATAAATAAATAAATAAATAAATAAATAAATAAGTAAATAAGTAAATATTACGATACAATATGGAAGGGTTCCTTTCCCCATGCAGCCTCAGCAGCAAGATGACAGCTGCTCTTTCTGGGGTAAGATGGAATTTCAGTAGCATTTTCATTTGTGTTGCTCTAACAGAATCTAAACTGCCATAATCACTATGAAAATTGGTGTGGAGATCTTTCAAAAAGTTAAAACTAGAAATTCTGTCACAGCCAGACAGTTACTTCCTAGGTGTCTTCCCAAAAGATAAAAAGACACCATACTACACGGCCAAGTGTAGGTCCATGCAGCAGAATGCATAGCGGAAGCAGCATCTATGTCCACCCATGAAGGAAGGGATTAAAAACTGTCATAATGGATATGCTGCCATAAACAAGGATAATAGACCTGAGCTGTTTGTCATGAAATGGATGTGCTTTAAGACCATAATTAATTGAAACGAGTTGGACACATAAAGTCGTATCACATGTTCTCTCTTGCATGGCAAACCCAAAGCATCAATAAAGAGCAAAGTAAAAGATGGTAGAAAGTAGGGAGTAGATCATGCTGGAAGGGGAAGGGGACCAGGAGACGGGGAGCACGGGAGGGGAGGGAGGCAGAGGAGTTTAAGCTGGAGTTAAGATGTACAATGTACACGTTCCAACTTCCCACAAGGAGCACAAACACTGTACTCCACACATGCACCAATAACAGTATTTGCAGAGGGCCAGCCTTATAGCTCAGGCAAAGCGCAGAGGCTGGGGTTCAGTCCCCAGTGTGCCATGCCGGCTCCACCTCTGGGATATGCTGAGCCAGCGATTGAGACTTGGAGTGGTGGCACACGCCTGTTATCCCAGCACTTGAGAGGCTGAAAAAAGGAGGATCACTATGAGTCCAGTCTATGTAATGAGACCCTGTAGAGCCTGTACCAAATACAGGGAAGAGAAAAATTGTTTAACATTTCTATCCAAAGAAGAGGGACACTTGTTTAGTTCTACAAGAGGGTATCATAATTATAAATATATCTATGCCTAATGTTGTAATACATAAAGCAAAACTTGTACGTTTCACAGAAAATATGGTAGTTTAACAATATGTACACAATAGTCCACTTTGTTTTAAATGCACAGCCAGCCAAAGCTACATGGAAATATAACGTGGTAAAACCACTGTGAAAATCAGTATGAAGATCCTCCAAAAACTGCAACCAGAAATCACTTTAGACCCAGCCCTTCCCCTTCTAGATACCTTCCTAAGGATTTAAAGATATTTTACAGTGCAAAATATCAACACAATGCAAAATAGTCACATCATAAGAGTGGTAGATAGTTCAATCACCACAAAAATGGACAAGAAAATGTGTTTATACATGATACTTTTCTGCCATAAAGTGGTACACATTTGAGTCATTTGCAGAAGAATCGGTGTATCTGGAGACTTATCACATGGTTTATTATGTATTTTTATGTATAGCATAAATAAATTAAATTAAAGAGTAAAATGAAAGATGGCCAATACAGAGAGAAAACTTTTGCAGAAGGGAAGCAAACTAAGAGAGCAAGAGAAAGAGGTAAAAACCAGTTAAGATGTGTCACATACACATACTAACTCTCAGTGATGGAGAGAATCGTGATGTGTTGCACACCTGTACTGATATTAAAATATCTGACCTTCTCAGGTACAAAAGTTACATGTTTTGTTATACAGGTCTTGCTTTAACTTGGCTTTAACCACCCAGCAGAAAAGTTTAACCACCAGGCATAAAAAGTAAGGACAGATTAGTATACTGAGCTGTAAAAGGCTCAAGTCAACAGCCTCTGACAATGCCAGTTCAGCTAAAAACCCATTACTCTTATGGAATGTTGAACTATGAACATATGAACACAACTGTTTTATCTTAGTTCAGTAAGAAGAAATAGTTGTACCAATACTGTTTAGAACCTTGTTATGTCTGCATCTTGTACTCTGAAAAACTCATATGAAGACAAAAATATGCATTGTATTAATTATTGTGGCTGTCGTACTGTGTTTTGAAACTGTCTTGTTATTTCGTATTAAAAGTAATAAAATTATAAAAAATAACAAACAAAAAATCAAAACAAGTGAATCTATAGAAAATTGGAACAACATTGTAAAGCTGCAGCAGACTGTATAGAACATGCTACCTGACAATAGCAGGGCATGTGTTCCTCTCAAATTTCTCGTGTTTATATTTGGATTTTGGCGCTGAGATTTCTGATGCACTGTTTTGTTAGTGCTGGTGTTGAGGACAACTGTTTTCATCTGTAGTGACAAATGATGTTAACCTGATAATTTGTATGTCAGTATTCTTTCCAAATTTTGCTATGGTTTTGCATCTTCTTAAAAATTTTACCTACCTCTTTACATTTTACTGATGATACTTGTAAGGAGCAAGGTTGCCCTGAAGTGTTTGTTGCACAATTTCTTTCCTTTGATTGCAAAAGAATATGTATCTTCAATCTATTATGATGTCATTATAACATCTGTTCTCTTTTTCTCACTTTTCTATGTTACTTTTTGTTTCCTTTCTTTATTTTTTGTATCTTAGGGACAGGTTTACAGGATGTTCAGGGTCTCACTACTAGATTAGAATCATAGTGATCCACCTGTTTACAGCTTCGCAAGAGTTGGGATTATAGGTGTGCACACCACACCCAGTCTCAATTGCAGACTCAGTGCGCTGGGGGCAGGGCCAGCATGGTAGGCCCAGGGATTGAACCCCAACCACCTTCTTGCAGGTGCTTTAATCTGCTGAACTATTGGGCTGACCCTACTTTTTGCTTTCTTTCTCTGGACAGATCCCATGCTTCTTCTGTTATTCCTCCTCCATTGGTCCACGCCACTGATGCAGTCTAACACACATTAGTCATTGTACCATTTCCTGGACAGGATAGTTGCTTTGGAACTCTTCCGCATCATTTGTACTCTTCCACACAATGCTATGTTCCACCTGGTCGAGATATACAAACTGATGTTTGCTGCAGAGAGGTTATATCAATGTCCTAGGAAATCTTTTAGAATTTCCATATTCTTGGGTTTATGAGTTTGCTGCTGTGATATTAGATATGATCTAAAAATGGGGTGGAGGCTTAAAATTAAAAACTATTCACAGTAAGATTCACTGCCATTTAGCTCTCTGAAATTCTCTTCCTCAGGTACAACTACTCATCATTCTTGTCACATCCTAAAGCAGTTTGGAATTTCTTTTTCCTAAGTGTCTACATTCCATATCATGGGTAACTAGATGCCCAGAATTTATTCAGTACTTGTACTTCTCAAGATCATTTTGGCATCAGGGAAGAACCAGAAGTCCCAGGGTGTTAGATGTGATGAAGAACATACTGCAGTACATACTGCAAAATTTACCATATTTTTTTCATACTTTCAAGTACACTGAAGAAGACCTCCAGGCTTGTTTCTTGAATTGTCACAAATGATGGGATAAATGTGTTCAAAGACAATGAGTGTATTTTGAAAGAGCTCAATGAAAATGTATCTTTTATCATTTTTCACAAGTTAAATATTTAATGTATTTTTTTCTCGACATTTGCAATTTAATTTTGTTTCAAAGATGTATTATTTTCTTTCTGTGCAGGCTTGCTGACTTGATTTTCTGAAAGTTTTGTGTGTGTGAATATATTCATTTCAGCTTCACTACTCAGTATCCACGAATTCTAGATTAGCATTTATTATCTTTCAGCACCTTGATGATATTATTCCTATGATTTGTGACTTTATTCCATGGCTTATGTTGGATTACTTTGTTTCCTCACATGCCTAGATTTAGTATTTTTCTCTTAAGTGTTGTTGCCAGGCATTAAAATGCATATATTTCTGTAAGCGATCATAGAGCATTGGAAAGCACAGACTACTTTAATCAAGCATAAAGACAAGTTGAAGCTCAACTTTAATCTTTCTTTTAATCCTTGTTTTTGCTTACTTACAGTTTATCTTTCTTCTTGGCTATCCACTGGAATCCACTGGAATCTTAAGAGTTCTGTCAGCAGTTTTTAGTGTCTCCAGCTGTGAACATCTCTAGACTCCAGATGTGAATCTGTTCCATTTGACTCTTGGCTTCTCAGCTTCTATTGGTCAAAATCCAAAGATATCCTCAAAGGAGAAGTAGCTCAAGATAGTCACCCTTTCTCTCTTGGATCTTGGCTCACAATGCTTTCCTAACTTTGTAATTCTCTGACCTATACACTAGCTTACTTGCCCTCAGTGGGAGGTTGGTTTTCAACCATCCTATCTGCTTTGCTTAGAGATCTAAATTTAAAAGATTGAAAATGAAATTTTAAAGTTGTGATGAGTGTAAATTTTAACTAGCTTTGTCTTCTCAAAGTCATCATGACTGTAGAGACTGGAGTAAAAAATTTCTATGAAAGTGAGCTTGACATTAATAGTGCTACCTCAGTAGCAGGAAAACAATACTTTGACATCAAAAGCAGAATTGAACTGCTCCACAGAGATAATGTGTACATACTGGTGTTCTACTCTTCCTCTGAAGGGCTTCATTTTATTTTATTCAACACCATATGGGCCAAAGTAAGGACTGTTGTATTAACCATCTTCCCATCAGTGGCACAAAAAGTCAACACCCAGAACTTGAAGGAGAAGCTTATTTTGGCTTATGGTTCCAGGGGCTTCAGTGCAGAGTCAGGGGCTCCAAGGCAAAAACAACATCGCAGGAGCCTGTCATCAAACAGTTTTCCACACTAATGTGGGCAGAAAGCAGAGGATTAACTGACTTGTGACAGTAAATATGCTTCAGGTCATGCTCTGGTGACCTACCTCCAACCAGGCACCAACAACACATCCAGCTACTGAAGTCATACATGTCTGGGGTGGACCCACAGGGAGGACAGTACTCTCAGGATCTTATCCTTTGCCAAAGACTCACTTTTGATGAACACTTTGTAGGGACACTTTAGATGTGACCTGCAACTGCCTTTATCTAACTTGATGTTCTAAATCCCCTGGGCTTCTACTTATAGAATAGGCACCAGGCATCAGAAACAGACTCACAACTTATAACTAACAGATCTGTAATCATCTGTGTTGACAATCAGCACTTGTTTAAATTCTTACTTAACATTCCACCAGTGATGATGGTACCTACAGCCATCTGGCATTATTGAAGCTGCTCATACATGATGGCTGCTGGATTTTAAATTGCCCAGTACAGTATAATTGGTAAACTTACAGAAATGTAATTTTTCATGATACATACATGATGTAGCATTAATATGAGCAAACACTGTGCATGTAGCTGAATAATTTTATCCATGTAATCACTAATTAGATTGACGAATGGGGGATTTTCTCACAAGGAATTGCCTCACTTGATTTCATCAGTACAGATAATTTTTCCTAGTTCTGTCTTTATGTAAATATAATTATAGTAAATGCATTACCTTATATTATAGATATTCAACATTTTTAAGATTCTTATCATTGTTGTTGTTTGGCTCTGAGAATTGAACTCAGGACCTCGTGCTTGGTAGCCAGGTGATGTCTCACTGAGCGGTATCTCCGGCCTTGGAATTTTTAAATACCCAAAACTTCTAAAAATATCATTACTGTGCAATTCATTTGAATATAAGACAGCTTTTTTATTGTCCTACTTTTTAACATTAAGTTATTTTCAGCTTTGGATTATTATATTTATAATTTTTAAAATATTATTGTTATTCTCAGGGCTGAGGACATACTTTAGTGGAATATGTTCTTGCCTGACAAACATAAGGTCCCAAATTTGATCCCTGGTCCCTGAGACACTTCGCATATGGGTGTACTCATTTGTCCTGGGTGGAGGTTCTTGGACAAAAGAAAAGCACCTACAATTGCCTACTGGCATTCCTTGGAACATAGTAGATCTATGAATAACTTTATGGAACCAGCCAAACAGTTTTCCAATCTGTTGTAACAGAGTTGCATTTGAGTAGTTCACTCAACACTTTGTGTTGTATCATAGGTGCATCAAATTATTGCAAGAGGTTTTAATTTGCATTTCTCTCATGACAGTGTTCTCAATCAAAATTCATCACTTATGGACCACTAGGACATCACTCATTAAGTGTAAGTTCACATATTTTTCTCTTCTATGAATTGAGTTTTATTCATTTCAGAAATTGTTTATATATTTTGAATACAATTTTTTTCAGATTTACATATTATGAGATTACCCTCTCCACATTTTATCCATTGCCTCTTCTCCTTTCTGCAATATTTTCACGTGGATACTATTTTAGCTTTCATGATGTTACTCTACCATTTTTAAAGATTAAAGATTTACTGTATTTTTAAAGAAA
The DNA here is from genome assembly GCA_004027025.1 of Myocastor coypus. NCBI lineage: Eukaryota > Metazoa > Chordata > Mammalia > Rodentia > Myocastoridae > Myocastor > Myocastor coypus. The sequence continues at coordinate 46,617 of PVJA010000608.1, read as the reverse complement.
TTTTGCCTATTTCAAATTTATGACCATGGCATTTTATGTTTAATTTTCAAAGATATATAAATTTTGTACTAAACCCTAATGAACCTCCTGGAAATCTTTTATAAATTTTTATTATATCTGTTCACATAAAAAATTAGCACTAATGCACAATTTTCTGTAAAGCATTCTTTCTCTATTAAATTTTATTGAGAGCACCAGAGGGTACTCTTTTTATCTGTCTCTGAAATCATGGAAATTTCATTGTATCTTAATTATTAAACTAGACAATATAACTTGATTAATTTTTTTCTTAACTTTATTGTTTTGGAGTAAGTCTTGAAGAATCTGACATGTCTACTCAGAATAAGAGCATGTTGTCATTTTAATTGAATTTAATTCAATAGTTATTTTGTATTGTACAGAGAGCAATGCTGGGTCTTCTGATATAATAACAAATATATCTCTAACTGACTTAGGTCTTCTTTAATTTATGTCAGCTAAGTTATCAACGTTGGATCAACCATACCTTTTGTTAAATTTATCTTAGTTTTCCAAATAGTTCAGAAAGCTATGGAAAGTGTTACTTTATAAATTTTATTTTCAGTTATTTTTGATAGGATAAAGTAATATAGGTGCTTTTTTGTTGACTATTTTTATGTTGTCTAATTTAGTTCTGCTAGACCCAAGTAGGCTAGCAAATTTTCCTTAAGAGTGAACTCTTTAACTTTATAAAATGTTCCTCTTAATAATTTTACCTTAGACATTATATTTTTTACATAATTAATCTAGATGCTTTTTCTCCTGTTTTATGTAAATGGTAATTCTTAGGCTTTTTCTACCTATCTGCATACTTACATTTAGATTATGTCTATCATAACTAAGATGTACATGTATATATGTATATCTGTACATGTACATACACATATATATATATATATATTTAGCTTTTACAATTTCTGCATTTTAATTATAGAATTTAATTAAGAAAGTTAGTTTAACCAATGATTTTGAAATCTAAAGCTCATTTACTTGTAAAAACTTTCTTAAAACACTTTACATTGATTTATTTTTATTTCTTTTAGGTCACTTATATTGCTGCTGCTGTTTTTTTAATGCTATGCTATCTGTATTTCTGGTAAGTGTTCATTACAATATGCATTCTGCAATACCCATGTTCAGGAGCATCTTGAATAAAAGAACTTTAAATCAGTAAAATTCTCCTCACCTGCCCACCTACTCTTTTTGCTATTGATGTCATTTATTTTAGCTCTACATATATCATGAATCACATAATACATTATTATTGCTACTTGCAAAGTCAGTCCTCCTTTAAAGCATCATTTTAATGGAATCTTTACCTTTAGAATACTCATTACTCATGCCTCAATGTGAGTACTACCATCTTTCATCGTTTTCTTTCAGCTTGAAATTTTTCTTTAGAATTTTCCTTTAGAATGTCTCGTTGTTTGCGTTTGGTGACAAATTTCCTTAGCATTTGTCTGGAAGTGTCTCCCTTATGTCATTATTTCTGAATGCTACTTTCACTAGGTATAGAAATCTGGCTGACAGCTACTTCTTGTTATTGCTCATCACTGCAAAGACGACATTTCATTCCCTTCTGGCTTGTGCTGTTTCTGACGAGGCGTCAGGCATCTTTGCTGTTGTTGTTGTTCCCCTGTATGTAAAATGTCCTTCATTGAATTCTCTGTAAAGAAGTTTTTCCCACTACAAATTTGGTTCAGCAATAAGACAGTGATGTGCCTAAAGCAATTTTATGTGAACTTATTTTGCAAAAGTTCTTTGAGTATTTTTTTATTCTTATGTTCTTAAAAATGAGCCCTTTGTGGATGATGTGTCTGCTAGAAGGTATTCTATGACATTAGTTATGGTTTTCTTATTATTCTCTGTTCTTCACCTAAACAATTTCTGTAGACTTTTTTATGTTTTGTTATTTTATTTTGTTTTATGGCTGGCTCAGCTTGCCCTGGGGTTGGGGCTGGTGCAGCATGCAGTACCTAGGATCCAACCGTGGTACCTGAAGTTGCCTAAGCTGTCCTAAGCAGGTACTTTAGACCACTGAACCATCTCCCCGGCCTTCTGTAGAAATGTTTAACTTCAGTGATTTTTTCCATGTTGTATGCACTTCGCTGCTATATCCAAAATATTCTTAAGGGGGCCTGGCGGGACGGCTCAGTGGTCTAATGCGCCTGCTGGGGAAAGCTTGGGCGGCTTCAGGGACCGCAGTTCGATCGCCGGCACCACATGCTGCGCCAGCCCTGCCCTCAGGGTGGGCTGAGTCGGCCATAACAATGAGTGAATAAACAAATAAAGGTTCTGAAACAAGAAAAAGATAAATAAAAAAACAACAACAAAAAAAACCCAAAATATTGTTAATTTAGATTTTTAAAAATTCAATTTTAGAATATCAATTTTATCTCTAGAAATACTGCACATCCAGTGAAAAAGTATTCCTTTTTATCTTATTTTGAAATGTCTGTAACATGTTCATAAAAATCTTCAACTTCTTTAATTGCCTAACTCAAAATTCTAATTCGTTTTTAGCGTTGCTTCTATGAGTATGTCACTTTCTCTTTATTTCTTGTGAAAGTGTGAAAGACTAGCTTAGAAGTATTGAAGAGTTTTTATTTTTTAAATTTTATTTTTATTGAAGGATTTTTAATAAAAAAACATTTTACCAATAGAAGGTAAAGTCATTTCCTAGGCTGCTAAGCTGAGGAAGTGAATCTTTGATCCAAGCAGGAACTGAGGTAGAATGTACATGGGCTGAAGCCTGGGTCTCAGTTTATCTCTGATTATGAGTGTGTAGAGAAGTGAACTCTACTCGGAACAATTACAGTTATCATTAGAACCCTGAGACTGTCACTCCAGAAGCCCATAGAAATTTCTGCTCTTTCAAAGCTGCAGCGTCCTATGCAGCCAATCTTAGCAGAAGTTTCTGTGATGAGCTGCCATGAAATTTTCTTTTTCACCAAAAGACATTTATGCTTACTTTAGAATTCAGCCTACCACACCTCTTTTAGAAAGCTTTCTAAATATAGTATCATGAGCGTCTATATACTTTGGCAATTCATTTCCTAATATCCTATATAACTGAGTATAACATTTATATATACAGGTATGACTAATGAACTCACAACATTTTGGGAAATAGGAATTAAAGCTTATCCGTTTCTTCATATATAATACCTAATGATGCATTATATACTGTACTTACTGAATATATCTTAACTTCTTAGCTCAATCCCCATGCTTTTCAATTAGCTTCCTATAGAAATTTCAAAGATTAAAAGTCTCTCTGGTGGTACTTGCTTGAATTCATTCCAAAAGCTAAAACTTCATACATTTCAAAATGAATGTTGTCATATATTTTTGTAAGATCACATTGGCTAAAGTTAAAATAGTAAGGAATGTGGTTATCTAACATTATAAAAGTGTTCATTTTAATTTTTATCTATTTTAATAGTTAAAAACAAAATTTAAGCCTCTTATCTCAAATTAAACTACTATTCAATTTTAACTAATAATACCTTTATGTGCCTGACACTTCAGGTGGAATGATTAAATTATGTGCCTGTAGAAAGATCTCAGAAAGCAGTGACAGCTGTTACGAACCTACTACGTTCCTAGGTACTTAAAAATGTATTGTATTTAAAAATTATGGCATTGATTTCAATTCATTGTTTCTCTTTCATATTACGTTCTTCTTTCCCTTCTGATTTACATAGGGGCTGTGAATTTTTATTTCCTTAACTTTGCTTTGCTTTTCATAGATTTATCTCATGAAACCTTGTGCTCGTCAGCTTTCTTAGGTTGTTACTTTAAGCAAGGATGTAGAACTGAGGGAGGGACCTGGTCAAATAGAAATACAGTGAAAGGGCAATTTCCCTTAGAAAAGCAGAGTTCACAGTGGGTCACACACAGATTAAGTTAGAGCACAAGTGTTGTATGTGCTGAAAGAGATGATGAGAAGACTCAGTGAAGGTAGCTCAGAGGACTCCCTGAGATTAATCCCGCAGTGAGCAAAGAACTAGGAAAGCAACTCAGCTTTACTTCAGCTAGTGAGCATGAGCCCATGCATAATCACTTTATTAAAGGAGGACCGTGTATGTGCATAGTCATGAACGTGACCGTGATCTCTATTGACTTCCACCTTCTCCTTACTACTAGGTTCATACAGATGTTAATTGTTGACATTCCAAGCAAGGGGGGAAGCCACAAGCAGGGAGCCAACAGGTGAAGCTGCTATCTATCACCTGGAGTCCCAGCTTTCCCAGATTTCTGGGATTTTCAGTTACAGAGCACAGCTGTGCCTGGGCTTTGTTTGTTGCACTCCCTTTCTTGAGATGCTAGTTAGGCTATACACAAGTTTTCAAAGCTTCTCTTTCCATTCTTTTGCTAGACCAGTGTATATGTTGACATATATGTTAGACCAACTTCACTCTAACGATTTTTTAAAGATGTGCTCTCATTATGTTGCTCAGACTTGCCTGATACTCAAGACCATCCTGCTACAGCCTGGGATTGTAAGCTCGCACTATAATGTCTTTCAGCTGCACTTATTTTTTAAGGTCGAGAGTATCAAATAGAACTTCCCATTTAGCTGCTGCTTAGTTTACACATGTAACACTCTTGGATTCTGTTTCAGTCCTGTTTTGTTTAAAACAAAACTGGTAGAAGGCCTGAGCCTAAGCTACAACAAAGCGAATGGTTAGATTTAACACCATGACCCGAGTATTCACTAAGCGATTTTTATGGTGTTTTAAATTTACTTTCTGATCTTTTTATTTTATTTTATTTTATTTATTTATTTATTTGCGGGACCTGGGTTCAAACACGACCTTGCACTTGCCAGGTAGGCACTTGTGCCTCAGAGCTATCTCCTCAGCCCCTCTGATCTATTTTTAGACCCTCATCTGGATATGTTGTTGTTGAGATATCTAGTAAGAAAAAGTGTAACCAGAAAGCATGAAATACTGTCTTTTTATAACTGTTATAGTTTTTCTCTGAGACAGAAAAAAGCAATCAACCATGAATAGCTTTTTCATAGATGAAGGTGTTCACCCTGGGAATGAACAATTTTCAAGAGTTTCAGAAAATACTATCACTTTTGTTCACAAGATAAGTTGTACTAGTCTATGTTAAAGCAACTTATTGAATCTGTGTAGCAATGAGCATTGGCTGTCATGTTAACTTCTTTGGAATAAGAAACACCTAGGAGATGGGCATGAAGTGATTTTACTTTGACGTACTTTGTGGGAGAAATTTGGAAAATTTAGAGATGTTGTCCAGGGAAGTCTTGGAAGATAGTAAACAGAGTTATTTTGGTTGGAGCTCAGGAGTCCAGAGGCAGACAAGTAGGTGGACAGTAAAAGCAAAGCTGAGATAGATTCAGTTTGGAAGAAAAGCTTCATTGACAGTTGGATTAGAGGACATATGCGCTGCAATCTATCAAATATGAGTTTACATTATGCCTAAGACTGAAAAGCCTGCAGAATTAAAGATTAAAGTGTACTAATTAAAATGGTGTAAAAATTTCAAGACAAGGAAACACTACGGATATGGCATGGATACTACTCACTGATTTTAGTTCTATTTCAGTGAGGGTAAGTTACAGAGCAGAAAAGCATGCAACACAGTTTTTACCCAGAAGAAATCAAGTGTAAAGTTGAGGTTAACATAAGAGTAGTTGCTAAAAAAATTGGCACCATTAAAATATAATTGAGCACTTTGTACAGGGACAAGAATAATAATGTCTTGAGGACCTCTCAGCAATCAGCCAGATTCCACCCATGGCAGGTTCAGGGATGTGAAAGGGTCAACATTTTATTTGAAAAGATAGTGCCTGAGACCTCTCCTCAAGAAAGGCTTCTGAGGGAACTGGTTCCTCAGAATTCATTTCACTGTACTTAGCTGCCCAGAAACTCAGAGAGAGCACTATACCCATTCTCCAAGTGGACTGCCTATCACTTTAATCAATAGAATACCACGACAGTGTCCATATAGTGGACATTCTATACAGTTATGTTCTTTTGATAGGATACCACACATTGGCCTTGTTGTTCCTGACATGTAGAATGCGAGAGTTATGGAATCTGGCAGGCTTCCACCCTGGTTCCAAAGGAAGATCTATGAGACCAGGCGAAGGACCCAAGAGTGGATAGTGCATGATCTTATGACAATGAGGACAAAGATGAATAAAGACCCCAGGAAGCTGGAGATCCCAGAAGTGTGGTGCGTGAGCTGAGAAAATCTGCAGGTCGTGAATGAAGCCAAAGCAGGAGAAAGGAGTTACTGGCCAGTTCACAAGGTGGTGCTACTCATGCCCTTTGGAATTCACATTTTATCATCATCAGGTGTCCTGAAGGCTAGATATTCACCTGTAGGGTTTAATACTTACTGTGGACTTTTGCTATTGCTTTTGGCTATTTCTCTTCTATCCATAGCCCTCTTCCTTTTGGAATGAAAGTGTTTACGTTGAGTCATTGTATAGTGGGATTATGTTATTTGATTTTGATTTTTTTAAAAGTTCACAGTGAAGTTTGCTTTGCATCTCAGAGAGACATAACCTTGCATTTTGAAAAAAAAAGTATTGTAATAGTTGATACTTTGAAGAAGTTTACTGGTTGTTTGAAGGATAGCTGTATTGTTAGACAAAATTATGAAATTGCTACTTTGATGTGAAGTATGATTTAAGGAGCTTTGTTTGAGACTGAAGTTCACAAGGAGTAGACTACTATTATTTGTTAGGATCTATCAAATTCATTAGATTCGGAAATGCCTACAAGATAGAGATAAGATATTCCTGTTGTGTCTTGGTGAGTCCTGCAGCTGTGGTCTTGGGCAGTCCGTGTGGCTCCTAGCCCATTTCTACCCAGCAGTGTTCCCCTGCCCTGTTTCCCTGGTGTCATGAGCCAACCCCCTCTGCTATACCAACATCCTGTTTGTGCTATGGAGCCTGCTGACCATGTGCTGAAGCTCTTGAAACTATAAGTTAACTATTAACTATTTCCTCTTTAAGTTATGGGAGGAAGCTATGGTGCCTTAGCAATGAGAAAGTCAATTAAAACAGTCTCCTCAAATGAACTGAATGATGGCGTTCAATCTTATGACCTGGATTCCCCTCCACTTTCCCTGTGTTTGAGGGGACCCAAATGACAGCCTCACATGTGTTAGGCAAGCACTCTCCTATGAGCCATAACTGCAACTCACGTGACTTGAATTTTAGGATAACAAGAAAGATCTTGCCTGATGATTCCTTTCTCATGCAAGCCAAAAAGCTTTCCTTGTAGAGGCCCTTGGACCACCTGTACTAATGGGATACCTGGGAGCCATCGCCACTCCCCACTCATGACTAAAATCAGCGTATCACACTTGCCTCTCTTCCCTACCCTTTCCTTACACATTACAGACATGATGTGGACTAAGATTATTTTGTACTTTTTTCCACCTGTCATGTTCACTTTTTCCCCCTTAACTTTCTTTGAGAAAAACGAAAATAAATGAGAGGAAAAAGTAGAGTATTTATGACTTCTTCCCTTTCATCTTAATTATTTTGATACAGGTCAGAAAATGATATCAGAAGGAAAAAGAAAGCTTATGTGACTATATATGAGAATGTATTTGTATGGGTCGTGTTTCCAAGTTTATATAAATATTCATTCATTTAACCAAAGATCACTACTCACCATGTGAAAAAACATGAGCACTGAACCTCCATTTGTTAAAAATAGCATTTTATAAGCTATGTGAACTTGAATGGCCCGATAAGCTCCTCAAAATATAATTTTTATTTTATAAATAGGAATACTAACACTTATTTGTTGGACTATGATAAGTATTCATTGATACAGCATAGAAAATATTCAGTAAAAGTCCTGGGAGCTGATAGGGACCACTTATAAGAAAAGCAAATATAACAGTAGTTTTTAATGTTTTCTCTATTAATCCTACTTCTTGTCATCATATGATAAAGAATTCAGGGATACAGAATCAAAGAAAACATAGTTTTTCTTTTAAGAGCTTAAGAATCTACTGAGTAAAACTGCAAAGAACCAACACCTAATATGTAACAAGGAAAGTTCTGGCAAAACAGCCAGCCATATGTGCAAATGCGTATAAAGCAGAACAAACCAAGAACCTGATCAGCAATGATGATGATATCATGTGTACATTCATTGACTAAGTTGAAACTAAGCATCAGATTTTTTTTTTTTTAAGAATTTTTTTTTACTTTATTTATTTTTTTCTTGTTTCAGAACCTTTGTTTGTTTATTCAATCATTTTTATGGCCGGCTCAGCCCACCCTGAGGGCAGGGCTGGTGCAGGATGTGGTGCCGGGGATCAAGCTGCGGTCCTTGACGCCACCCAAGCTTTCCCAAGCAGGCGCTTTAGACCACTGAGCCATCCCGCTGGGCCCCCAAGAGGAAGGATTTTGACTGGCTATTATCTGTTATTAAGTTGCAGTATTTTCATTTGATTTAGTTGTTCTGTTTACAGGAAAGGTCTATACATGTTTTAAAACTAAATGTAAGAACGGCTTTTCTGTTTGTTTCAGTACTTAACTATCCAAAAGGTGGAAGACACCATTTGAATTCCAAAACAATGTGCAGTACTGGAGTTATGAGAAAGATTGGTATCAACAAAGGTTCTCTGTCTCTCTCCCTCTTTCTCTTTAGAAACCTACGGACAAAATGATGGGGAAAAAAATTTCATAGAAATCTTTCTAACTGTACCAAGCACAAATAAACATAAAGCATTCTAAAACTTTTTGCCAACTCTCTCAGACACAATTTATTATTTGTTAAATTTGTTGCCAATTCTTTCTTATTCTTGTTACTTTTAATAAGAAATGAAACTGAGATAGTTCCAAAACACATTAGTAAAACAGCCACAATAATTGATACAATGAATATTGTTGTCCTCAAAGTAGTTGTTCAGAGTACAAGACATAGAATGTTATGGTTTATGTCTAGCTGTCCCCACAAAGCCTCATGCAATCACGTGGGGGGGGACTTCTAGAGTTTGAGCCTTGACTCATGATCCACTGGGATTATGTGTTTTAGTACTGATGGGATTATAGGTCTGAATACTGCTGGAATTACTTGACTCATGGTCCACCGGGATTACGTGTTTTAGTAGGGATGACATTTTCAGTCTGAGTAGAGCTGGGATTATGGGTGTGGCATAAGGTGGCTAGGCTGAGGCAGTGAGTCTGAATGTAGTATAAGGAGAGTCATCGACACAGACTAGCACTCTTGCTCTCTGCTGCCCTGGTTGATCTGTTGTCTCTGTTGTGATTATTGCTGCTCTGCCACCATGAACTGGATGCTTTCTGCCCTGTTCCACTCAGCCTTGGGCCAGGTGAATATGGACTGAATCCTCCAGTAACTGTGAGCTAAATAAATCTTTCCTTCCTTCATTTTAAGTGTTGGATATTTGTCCCAGCAATGAGAGAGAAGAGTAACTAAGACACAGACATGATAAGTACTATTGGTACATATGTTTCTTTTCACTGAAATAAGAGAAAGTAGCTGTATACATAGATAAATGTTCCATAACAGTGGTGGGTTCTAATAGTAGTAGAACTAGCAATGTCAGAAGCTGTTGACTTGAGCCTTTTACATCTCAGCATTCTAATCTGGATTTACTTCTTATGCCTTGTGTTTACACATTTCTGCTGCCTGACTAAGTCCAAGCTCAAGCGAGACCTATATAACAAAACATGTAATTTTCATATCTGACAAGGTCAGTCAAATCCCCTCAGGATTTACCTTGAACCCATGTACAGTGTTTTGTAGAACTTTTGTCAGTGTCAGCTGTCTGAATGAGTCAAGACCATTGCTTGACCAGTTTGCTTTCTGTGAAAGACTGAGAAAATATTTTCTCTCTAGGTGACTCTTCTTATGCACACTATACATCATTGATCCCTTTCCACTGTTGCCCCATAATCTTATTGAACAGAAAATTTGGGACACCACTGAGTTATAGGATGTTACAGTACAGGATCTCTTATATCCTGAGTCCTTACTGATCTTGAAGGGCTAAGGCCAAAACATTGGCTAACCTTGTAGCCCTTCTTTTTCTCAAATTTTTATTCTCCAAACTTAGGTTCTTAACCCTCCAGAAGAGAGGCTTAGTGATACCATTATTCTATAACCTAGGTACTTGAGCTTAACATCACTGTCTTTCTAAATACTAAATGCTTTAGACTTACCAATGGAATTGGTATTTTCCATCAGTCATTGATATTTTAATAAATCCCAATAGAATGTGATAAACAGTTGCATATTTGTACACAGCAATTTAGAAATCTAACCATATGCATAATTGTAGCAGGCCAATCCTTTGGCCTTTTTCCTTTTCTTGTTTTCTCTTTAATTACAAATTTTTGTTTTCTTTTAAAACAAACATTTATTTGAGAGAATGTATAACAATAACTGAAATTATAGTAGAAGCAGGACACATCTAGAAGACCAGAATGATAAGCATTCCAAGAATGATTTTAATCTTACATGTGGCTACTCTGAGAATCAAACACCTGTTAGATTCTTATGTCCATTGTCTAATTCATCCTGTGTGCATAAGTGTTTTGTTATTCCCCTGCAAAGTTTCCTAGCTTTTTTGTTTGCTGTCTCTTCATTGTTTAATCCTTAAGTTCTTGAATTCCATTCAGCTGTGTTATGCCTTTCCATTTTTATTGCTTCTTTTGTGTTCTTACACTAGGGAGACTATACAATATTTACATATGTAGATCTGGTTTATTTCACTTGTGAGTATAATTGCTCATGTAGGCAGGAGCCTGTAGGAGACTTTGTTGGTCGAAATTATTCCTACAGAAGCACAAGATGGATGCATTGTAAGGGCTCCCAGCCCAGCTACAAGGTTTGAGTTTGATGGAAACTGAAATGATGCAGGCACTTTTGAATTTTTACACTAGAAAGACTATATGATATTTACACATGTAGGTCTGGTTTATTTCACTTATGAGTATATCGGCAAGATACATCCATTTATATAGGAAATCTTCTAGTTTATCATTCTTGGTAGCTGAGTAACATTCGATTGTATAAAAATATCGCATGTTTTTCAACCATTCTTCAAATGATGGGCATTTGATTGCTTCTAAGATTTAGCTATCAAAAATTGTGCTGCTATAAACATAGAAGCATGGACATCACTATGATATGATGTTTTCAGTTCTTCTGGGAGAATCCCCAGTAGGGGGATAGCTGGATTGAATGGGATTTTCAGTCCTATTTTTTTTTTTAAGGAGTCTCCACACTGATTTCCAAAATGGTTGTACCAGTCTGAATTTCCACCAGCAGTGAAGAAGGGTTCTTTTTTTCCCACAGCTTCTCCAACATTTGTTATTGGTTGATTTCTTTATGATAGCCATTCTTTCTGGGGTGAGATCATATCTGGGTGTTGTTTTAATTTGCATTTTATGGATGGCTAGTGATGTGGAGCATTTCTTCATGTATTTATATAGGCTTGTCATATTTCTTCCTCTGAGAAGTGTGTGTTCATCTCAGATGCCATTTCTGGATCGGGCCTGTGAATTTTGGGATCCTAATGCTTTTTAGCTCATTATAAATTCCAGACAGAAGATCTAACAAAGATACTTTTACACACAGTAACTAGAGTATATTAGCATACACTGTGGGGTAGATTTTTGTAAGTGAATTTCAGTATACTTTGCAAAAAAAAAAATGAATTTTAGACTTTCAGAGACATCAGTATTTTCATATCAGTCCCGTAATATTGAGACAATTTTCCCTGAATTTAAAGCTTTTATGGCAGTTTATTAAAAGGAGTTCAATAAAAGAAAAGTGGGAAAATTTGTGGAGAATCCTACAATGTAGGACTCAAGTTTGGTGGAAATATGAAGTATAGTTGAAAATAGTATAGCTGCTTAAATTTAGAAAAAAGCATTAAAAGCCACAAATGACTTTAAGGTACTAAAAGTTAATTCTCTTCAAAAACTTTCTTACACACACTTCTTTCATTATTCTGGCTAGTCTCTGAAACAGTTCTGGAAATCTTCCTTTGTGCATCTTTAAGAGCCCTGTTGTGGCTGCCTCAGTGTCTGGAATGGATGCAAAGCTTTTCATGATTGTTTTCACTTTGGGGAGGAGCCAGAAGCCACATGGTGCTAGATCCAATAAGTAAGTCGGGAAGGACACACAGCAATTCTCTTGTGTGTCTGCCTTTCCCAGGGATGGCACTTGGCAGCAGCATTCCTCATATTTTTCACCATTCATTATAAAGAATCTCATGAGAGAGGACTTCCAGTACCACTTCCGAACATTGCGAGAATGATGTCATAAATGTGTTCAGTGCAAGTAGGATCATTTTCAGTGGGCGCAATGAAAATATATCTTTAACAGTGATAGTTTCTGGCTCCAGTATGAATGGCTGAATCATTATGGTGGTCATCTAATATGGCTGAAGCCCGTACAACCACCGCTTATCTTCCCAAAGACCACTCTCCTTCTCCAACTCAGCGCAGGCTATAAGTTCCTTTCATCTGTTCCCTCACTTCAGGAAAGGCCCCAATCAGTTCCTCAGGTACATCTAAACATCCCCTTCAAACTGCACCCCTGAAAAAAGGCCATAAAATCCTCAGTCTTCCTATCTTCCAATTCAGAGAATTCCTTATCGTCCCTGAATTCTCTCTGTGTCCTCCAAAAAAAAAACCATAAAGCCCCTTTCCTTTTTTCCTTCTGCCAATTTCTCTGCTGTGACACCGTGGAAATCCTGTCAACAGTAATAAATATTTTAACTCTAAATGGACACAATATATTTTGATCACACCTCATGCAATGAAATTCACTCTTCCGTCACAGAAGTTTCTGGGAGTCTGAATCAGCAATTCAAATTAAGGAAGAGGAGGGTGCATGATATTGTAACATGTTTTTCATCATTCAGGGGAAGATAAAGCATAAAATGTGTAAATTCCTTAGGACCCCACTTTTCTGTAGTTTTGAGAAAGAATCACAAATTAATATAGGATAGTTCGAACCTGTAGTTGACACAAAACGTAGGGAACGTCTGTTAGCCACAGGTGAGAGTAACGAGGTAAGAATAAAAAACAAAATACTTAGAAATTGAGGCCAGGGAAATAACTCAGCAGCATAAGCACCTGCCTATCAAGTGTGATGTCCTGAGTTCGATTCCAGATACCAGGGGAAAAAAGAAATTGTCATAAAATAAAATAATGAAGAAACAAAGCAAAGCATGGATAAGTAATAAGGCCACTTAGAAAATCACAAACTGGGAGTAAAAAAGGAAACAATATATGAGATAGTGAACCACTGAGAGTATTAAGGGTTTGAAAGAAAAATAACTCAGCCAGAATAGCCCTAGTTTAGCTCCACCCCTTGTTTTCTCCATTGGATTCTCAGTAGGGGAAGGTACACATTTTGCTTTTCATTTGCCTGCTAATTTTTGTACTTAAGAAAACCTGAGGAGAGAGAAATGTACAAATCACGCAAGGTACGGAGCTGAGCCAGGAGTGTGATATACCTCAGTCCTTCATTGAGCCCTCTTGAGTTTTAATTGTCTTTTTCACAAATTTTGAGGAAATGCAGCAAATTATGCATACAGTTGGAAAATGTTTACTATCTCAAGGTTTTGTACTATGGCCTCCTCTTTAATCTGTTGTGCTCTAAATATTCGTCTTACTTTGCTAGTTTCCTCGGATGCTTGAGTTCACTTAAGGTTCAATTTTAGGAAGCTGGATTTTTAATAAGATTTCTTTAAATGGTTTCCATATTTAGCCAGTCTTGGCAGTTCTTAACAGTCCACGGAAGAGCAAACAGAGAGCTTAGGGAAAAATCGCTTCTTTAACTTCTAGATGAAACCAGATCTTGGGGTCTCTGACTTCTACGATGTGAACTGAAATATTGACAATCTAAATTTATGAACAGCCTAACACGACAGTCTCCAAAATGGGTTTCTTTATTATAATGATGATAGTAATGTTTGTTAAGTTTCCAACAAGTACCATTCCTCTCTAAGTATTTTCACTCTGAAAAATAGCTCTTCTTCAAAGTGCATTAATTCAGGTTTTATGCTGCTACTACTTACTGATACATGCATCAACACAGATTTTCAGACACAGAAAGGCGTCCAGCATCAGAGGACACATTTCTATCTCCACTGTACAAAGACAAGCAAAACTGAGTTTCATTTTTACAAGTATGTAAAGCTTGGCCGCACTTCCTCTACATGTGGAATCTATGGGCTACTTTTGTCTAATGAACTCTTGATCAGAAGGATCGTTGCTCTCTTCTTTGATCCTCAGACTCAGTGAGGTGACCCCACATGAGCCAATCAGGGGAGGCTGGGGAGCAAGAGGAAGGTGGGCAGGAGGTAGAAGGATGGCAGGAAATAGTTTATGCTTTCTGCATTTTTTATGCAAAAATTCTCTGTACTTACGGAGTTGCTATTATTATTACTTGGTGGGCCTGAGGCATGGGCCACACACATCATCTGCCTAAAAATAAATCTACAGCCTGCCTGAGCGTCATTATGGTGTTTGTTTCATAACAAGTGCCTATGAATCTTTATTAACATCCAAGTGGGCTGGGACTCAGAGCCGACAATGAAGCCCGGGTGCAGTAATAGGACACAGCCTGTTCCTGGGGAGGCTCTGGCTAGATCAGAACAGGGTGTGTCAAGAAACTGGGCGCACTGCAAATACTCTGAATTCCAGAATCTATAAGAGACAGCCTGGAACCGCAGGGTTGTGATTCATCCAAGCAAGATATGTGGTGTTGAATTCAGTCTCCAAAGGAGATGGAAGAGGCACCGGACGAAGCAAGCCGAACTGAGAGCCACACCTGCACTCACTCTGGTGATTGACCTCGGACAGCAAAAGCTGAAAGACGGAAACCTTGCTAAGTTTCCAAAGGAAAATCATTTTCTAGCGGACCCATTAAAAAAACCATTGAAACTCTCTCCTTGCTTTCTCAACGGTACAAAAGTTTTTATGGTAGCATTTATCTCTTCATTTACTGAGATGCAATCTACATGTGTGAAACAAAATCTCTGTATAAATCTAGGGAATATGAAGTGTGACACACACATTTAGGCTTAAATTTAAATAGCCTTTATTTTTAAGTTTTCTCTTAATGAATTAAAAAACTGTAGCACCAAAGATGACCAAGGCATACTGTCTATGTTTGGGGTCATAGCAGTGAACAGAAGTTTTATACTAAGAATTTGAAAATTAAAAAAGGCTGGTCAGAAGATATCAGCACCAGTCTATGTCCTAACAGTCCTAGAAATCGCACCTGTCCTCACTTCTGTTCATTTCCTAAACTTTTGCATTGGCACATCTCACATGCAAGAGGCTATAACCTTTTGATTTGAGGCAATAAAATTCTTGATCATGAGAAATAAGGCAGGAGCTTTGCTTACATGGTGTTGTTTTTAAATGAGGCGTGATATGTTTATAATGAAAAGGGTTTAAAACTCTTTTTATCTCCTACAGAAGTTGATAGCAAAGACAGAAAAATAAGCAGTGGCATATATTCTAAGTAATAAACACATCAGCCTTAAGATGTTGCTTGATTGAGGGAGAAAGGATGCTAAGTTTCCTAAATTGATATAAATGAGATGCTATCTACCTTCAAAGGGAAGGAAAAATATTTGAAAAATAAGTATGCATCCTTTTCTCTTTGCTCTACTGCATCCAAAACTAGATGTTGGGAGAAAAAGTCATAATGTCAATATTTTTATTAAAAAGCTAGAAATATGGTGCACCAATTAATGCTATATATTAGACTTCTACATAAATTGTATGCTATAATTACAAAAGGCCACACACTGGCATACACGTAAACATTTCAGTGCTGTATTTTCCATTGGAATATTCATAAGAGTTTAAAAAATACTAAAGAGTCAACAAAATAATATAAAATCAAGAGAAAGTAGGGATGCTGTTACAAAATACAGTAAAGATGTCTCCCATTCTCTAATCTTCATTTCATTATTCAAAAAATTTTAGAGGTAGATCAGTAGTGGCCAACAATGGATGAACTAATTTTTAAAAGTACAGTGGAAACATAGTAACACACAAAAACATCATCAGCAACAGCAGCAATAACAAGTAATTGTAAAGCACACAGTAATTGTATCAGCCAGTTTTCCCATTGTTAGGACACAGTAGCGACAATTTACACATTTCAGGAGCAAAGGTTTAATATCGCTCACAGTTTCAGGGGAATCCGTCGAGGGTAGGCTGGCTCTAAGGCAGGCACATCATAGAAAGGCTTTACAGAGCAAAGACATCTAGTTCATGGCAAACAGAAAGTGGAGCAGGAAAGCAGCGTAAGAGAGGAGGGGGTCAGAAACCACATGTACTACTCAAGGCCGCACCATCATGACCCACCAAGATACCCCCCAAAATTTGCCTTACTGATCCCCTTGGTATTTCTTAATCCAGGCAAATTCGCATAGTATATTAATGGTAAAAGTTACACCTACCTCAACTTGATAAACAGAAACACTTGAAGATGTAGTTTTTTCTCCAACCAAAGGCAATAACAAATTCATGACATGATATAACTATGCTGCCCACAGCCAGAAATGCACTACTTCCCGCCAGGTAGTCAATAGTTCTAGAATTTCTCAAAAGTCTTACTCAAAAGTTTCTTCTCAAAGTCTTCAAAACTTTTACCCAATGAGCCCTTGTGAAAACTAAATGGAGGTTACATAATCCAGAGCAACACTTGGGTGCGTTAAAAAAATCCCATCCCATAAGGTAAGAGAAGTGCTAGAAAAGAGCATAACCAAAGCAAACCAAAACCTTGGAGGGACACATGAAGTTCTGGAGTTCTGTTCTCAGAATCTAATGCAGAAGGTAATAGGACGTGAGTTCCACAGGCAGTGACCAGCGTTATTGCCCACCACCTTGCAGGCTATAGACCTTAGACCCATAACTTGGTTGACTCAGATTCTGTTCATGATCTATACCTTTCTCTGGCAGATGTTATAGGATCTTGGCCTGTCTAAGTCCATGAGGTCTTGGGGCGGGGGGGGGGGAGATAGCTCAGTACAATAAGTGCTTGCCTAGCAAAGCCCAAGGGCTGGAGTTCAATTCCCGATCTCAAAAAAACAGGATATTCTGTAGTAAGTTCATGAGGTCTCCATGCCATTGTGACTGCATTCCCACCACTTCATATTCCTATAATTCAGAACACATGGCCAATCCTCCAAATAACTCATGTGAAATCTAAGTAGAAGTTTCTATGACCCATAAGTCTTGTATTCTGCATGTCTGAACAGCCAATATCACATGGCTAATATTAAGCTCAATGGTCAGCTACAGCAGCACCTACATGTTGATAACAGTATGTTCTAAACTTGGAAAATACTGAGATTGGATTTCAAGATGTCTTGGTAATAGGCTTTGTAGCAGCAAATGAATTGATGGGCTGTAGTTGTAGAGCTGGATCTGGTAAAAGACTTTAACCCAACTCTTATTTTCATCTGCTTATAGCCTTTTCAGTATTTATTTAACATTTGAGTCCATGCCTTCTTCCTTCACTATCTTTTGTCTTAGGTATAGATTTAGTAATCTGGAAATGAGTACAAAACAAATATCCCTGAAAAGTTTCTTTGAACAGATAAAAATACCCAATAATAAGAAATCAGAAGACCCATAGAAGTACCTATGAAAGGAAAGTTACGTTTTCCTGATTCATATCATGGGCTTATGCAACATGTGGCTTATATTCTTCAAGCCCACTTTGTATAATATGTGATGGTCAGCCTCTGAGGAATCCCTGTAATGTTCAAAACTGTTTTACCACTTGCAGATCAACCACCATGCATTATAAAATAAAAGTTTTCTGTTTTTCAAAATAACAAAAAACATAAATGCAAACAGTAAAAGTGATAACTGAGGGTCACTGGTTCACCAAATGTGTCTGCATCGAGGGCATCATCTTAGCTGTTAACCACATCACTAAAGCTAAGAAGCCCTTCACTTTTGATGAAGACAGTCCTAGTCGCAGCATTGAAGACAATCCTCAGGACATATGTCATGAGCTTTCAGGAGAGCAGGAGAGGCTGCAGTTAAAAGTTTCACATGCTCGCCTTTGGGCCAGCACTATAACTGGACAAACTGATGAAACAATTGATGGACAGCGTTATTACATCTCCACAATATGCAGTTCAGATAGACCAGTTAACTCATGCTGACAGTGCTTACTTCTGTGCTGTGTATTTTCAAGCACATATATTTTGCACATCTATGCATGTGGTGTTGGCAACCAATACCACATCTGAAACTATTCATAGTCTAAGAGCAATGGCCTCAATGTATGGAATGCTGTACTATCCAGGTTTTCTCACTATTAGCTCTCTGGATAACTGAGTTGGTGGTTTATTTTGTGTGTGTTTGTCAATATAATACATGTGGGTGGAGTGGTTGCTTTGCTTAGACAACTTTCTAGTTTTTTTTCCTTGTATCTAAAGGGTGGATACTGCACATGATTCTACACACTGGGTCATCTGTAGAGAAATGATGGCTAGCTGATAGTCATCTGAACTAAGCAATGTTTTGTATGATATGATTACAATCATTAATTATATTAAAGTGCAGCTCCTTAACACGTCTATTCATGCAGCTCTGTGAAGAGATGAATGCAAAGACGCACATCTTGTCTAATACGCAGGGAGTGACAGAGCTACCTAAAGTTAGATCCCTGCCCAGAGCTTTTGAAATACGGGAGTTGTTTCAAAGACTTATTTTAGTAAACTAGTTACCATCAGCAGCACATTTCAGTAATAGTGTGGGTTGCAAAGCTTGCCTATTCCTGTGATGTATCCAGCCTATACAACAAACTTAATTGGTCACTTCAGGGCACAGTGATAACTATATGTGGTATAGGAGATAAAGTGGCTGCCCTCAAGACAAGTAGGGATTACTGGGGTGGGAAATGAGCATTGAAATTTCTGACATGTTTCAAGCATATTTTGAGAATTCATTTTCCAAGCTGAAAGATTATCACCAAGCCAAACTTTCAAAGGAATTTGAGCATTTCTTCTCAACCATGAAAGATCTCCAAATTGGAGAGGAATGGACTCATGAGCCTTGTGTAAATAAGACAGGAGAATGAATTTTATCTGTGCACCTGATGTGTCAGTTACTTGAGATCACAAATGATGGTGATGTTAAATTCTATTTGGGATTTCCAGTGTGAAAGTTAAGGGAGAACACACTGAGATTTCCAAAAGAGCACTGAAAACCCTGCTTTCACATCTCATCTCCTTTCTTTGGGACAGAAACTGAAACGATATTGTGGAGTAGATTGGGACATAACCCACCTGGGAGTTGCTGTCTGCCGTCAGTCTCAGAAGGGGCCATCTAATTGCAAGAAGAGCAGCTCAGGGTTCCTCCTGCTTCTGCATCAGGGTGACTTGCACACTTATGTCACTCCATATAGCAGTTTAGTCACAGTAGAAGTGAGGTGCACAGTGCATGTAATGTACTTGCGTCATTCCAGAGCTATCGTCCTGGTCCTGTCCTGGGGGAAATTGTCTTCTAGGAAACCAGCCCTGGTGCAAGAGGGACTAGTGTTCTGCAGTTCGGAACTAAGGTTATATTGTGTTTTTAATTTTCATTTCCCCATTGATTATTATGTTCAGCATCGTTTCATGCCTTTAGTGCTTCTTCTTAAATTTTCTTTGAGAAATCATATATTTAAATATATAGTCGTTTGAAATTTGGTTATTTAAATTTTTATTAATAAGTTATAGATATTATTTATTTATTCAAGTTATGAGTCACAGCCGGCCAAATAGCTCAGTGGATTAAAGTGCCTGCAAGCAGACACAGGGGCCAAAGGTTCGATCCCTGGGCCTGCCATGGTAGCCTTGTCCCTGGGGCAGGCTGAGATAGCGATTGAGACTGACTATGGTGGCATACGCCTGTAATCCTAGCTCTTGGGAGGCTGTAAACAGGTGGATGACTATGAGCTCGATCTAGTAATGAGACCCTGAAGCCTTATAGACCCTTCCAAAAAAAAAATTGTGTGTCACTTAGATGCCGAGTATGCAAAATTTTTTCCCATTTGGAGTCATAAATTTTAAACTTTATATATAATAACAATCCCATATATGTATATAAATGGTATGTATGTATATACACATGTGTACATAGCAAAAGAAATATATATATATATATATATATATATATATATATATATATATATTCATGTGACATGGCAAAAGATTTGGGTTAATGAAAACCTATTTACAACAGTGGTCCCATAAGATTATTATGGAGGCACAAAATTATGTCTCTTACTGTTTAACTGCATTTGTTTTAGGTTTGGAATATTTGGAAACCCAAACACTTAGTTGTTGTGTTGCAATTGCCTACAGCATTCAAGAGAGCAAGTAATTTATCAGCCCATAGTCTAAGAGCAATAGCCTCAATGTATGGAATGCTGTACTACCCAGGTTTTCTCACATAGAATCTATGAGTTTTCTGCAATGATGAAATTCCCTAAAAACACATTTCCCCCAGTATATCTCTGCTATTAAGTTTACATAACTTACATGTAATATATAACATATCCTAGATTATATATGTAGGATTATATGATGAATATATAGTATATATGTATGACATGCAATATATATCATAAATTATAGCACACATAATACTATTCATATATACTATATATAAAACATGTGGTCTGTCTGGAGGATTTTTTGCTGTGCTGAATACTGATCCCAGAGCTTTTCCGCTGAGAGAATCCTCTGACATGTGAGTTAGGGTCTTGGTAATTTACACAAGCTAGGCTGGAGCTTGCAGTCCCCTTGTTACGGCTTTCCACCGTGCTGGGATTACAAACAGGGGCCACCATGGGTGGGAGAGTCTAGTTTGTCTCTGGTTCATTCACTGCAAATGCTGGCTATATTCTACTGCATGAATAAACCCTGGCTTATTCACTGTATTTTCCTCCTATTGAATGTCTACTTCTTAAACATCTTTGAGAGATTAGATAACCCTGGATATCTTGGCCATCCTCTCATTCTTAATGACCATTAATATGTTGTGGTTAATTGTTGTAAGGTCAATATTCCTGCAAAATATAGGATTTTACAAGGTCAAAACAGAGTTACTCAATACCAACAATATTCTGGAAAGGCGTCTTAGCCGGCCTAATTACCCAATAATGTTCCATCTCTGTGGACTATTTATTTTCATTCTGTAGCTTGAGAGAGAGAGTCTTAGTGATTAAGCTTAACGATGCTACGATTCCGAAGTTAAAAACATGCAAATAGGAAGGATGTTTAGAAATTTTTTTTTAAAAATTGCCTGAGGATAATTCTTACAGTTAGGTGAATTCACCAGTAAATAGTCAAGAATTGACAGAAGAATAAAACACCACTTTTAGGAAGCCAAACTTGGGAAATAAAGGCTGAGGAAGTCATTGAAGAAGGCTGTAGAGCGCAGCCAGGCGGCCAAGACACCTGGTCTCTCCGAGAGTCACATGCACACTTCACGGGAGGCAAGAGTGTGCTCTGGAGAGTGCCCTCACTTTGAGGGGGCTCTGGGGGCCTAGAAAAGTAGGGCAATGAAGGCAAGTTCCAGAAAGAGGTTGCAAGCTTTTATCATTTTGCTGCTATTATTATTATTATTATTATTATTATTATTATTTTCCTTTTAAATTTCCTTGGTCCTTACAAAGTTTTGTTAGACACACAAAACTTTTGTGTCTAAGGAGTGATTTTTTTCCCTGAATTCATTTAACGTTGAACACAGAGGTGTTATATACATAGCCCGATTCAGAATCTGGAGTTTTGTTTACCCTAAAGTAGTGATTTACATTTTGTTATCCTCTGTGTTATCTTTACTTACAGTTTTTAATTATTCTTACAATATTTTTAATTCAAAACTGTCATCTCTTCTTCAAAAATAGTCAAACATTCCATTTCCTCTGACAGCATCGTGCAGTATGTAACCCTCTTAGGAAGCATAGTGCCTTAGGTTGAGGGAGTGGTGCCTATGAGTATATGGAGGGCAATTTATACTGTCTTTTATTGTTTTCAGTTTTTATTTTATCTTAAAGAGAAAAAAATAAAAATCATGCTGTATTTCAAAACATTAATAGTACATTAACAATGATTAATATATTGTGTATATTACAAAATACAAGCATGAAGATTAATCAAACAATGTACTTACAAATAGTTCTTTCTACAAAACTTATAGAAATTAGTAGCATAATTATCTTAGATACCTTGTATGTATGTATGTGCGTATATGTATGTATGTATGTATGTATTTATGTACGTACGTATGTATCTGTCTGTCTGTCTGTCTATTTTTTCTACTTTCCCTTTCTCTCTTTTTTTTTTTCTCCTTTTCCCCATCCCAGCTGTTCTGTCCTTTTGAGCAGTTCCTTTCTCTTTCACAACGTCTATTGTACAATTGGGATCTACTCTTTCAGTTTCTTATACTAGAGAGGCAGGGCAATGTTTATATTTGTGAGTCTGATTTATTTCACTTACGACTATAGTTTTTCTATTAAAAAGGGTTTAATGAATTAACTCTATCATATCCTACTTTAACTTTAAGTTGGATAGATATTTTAACCTTACCAAGATAGGAAAAAATGTATGCCATGCCAATGAAATTTTGTGCCAATTATTTAGAAATTCTTAATTTATGAAGTCTTGGGAGATATAGGTAGATTATAAAATTATGGATAGTGGCTGGGCGTGGTGGCGCACGCCTGTAATCCCAGCACTCGGGAGGCTGAGGCAGAAGGATCAGTGTGAGTTCGAGACCAGCCTGGGCTACAAAAGTGAGCTCAAGGCCAGCCTGAACTGCATAGTGAGACCCTGTCTCAAAAAGACAAAAAATAAAATAAATAAAAAAAAAAAAATTATGGATAGAAGTTGCACATATATGTAAGCACTTTCATTCTGTTTGGTTTTTTATATTCAGTATTCTAGCCAGTAAACTCAAACTAAATTAATCTTATCTTGGCCAACACTATGGAAGGAAATTGCCAGACACTGTAGCCAGTACCGCATGAGGTTATTTAAATATATATCTCATTAAAATCAAATAAAATTTAAAATTCAGTTGTTCTCTCCCATAGTCACATATCAAATTTTCAATGACTCATGTTTTGAGATTCCCAGTTAAAGAGAATTTTCAAAGTATGAGAGGATTATACTGGAATTCACTGACACTGAACTTTTTCAGAGTTTATAGCCAGACTATTTATTGTTGCTCTGTTTTTGCATTAGTCTATGACAATTGTATTGGTCAGAATTTAGTCTCTCTCTCAGTACGGCCCTCTAGGGGTTACTAAGATGCCATTTCCCATTTGTCATTGAAGGGAATTTTCTATTGCCTTAGCACACAGATACTAGCAATAGCAAAAGTCTAAGCAAGACGTTGTGAGTAGAATTAGTGTGGAGAAAAATAAATGACAATTGAGTGAAAGTGTAACCAACTAAATTTGTAATAAATCCATGATGAGAACACTGTACTAGTTAGTGAGAAGGAAGCAGCATCATCCTACAACTTAGGCGTAGGCAAAAAATTTGTTCTCAAAGAAGATTAAATCTTTATGCTTCTAAAATTAACATTATTAGCCGGGCGTGGTGGTGCACGCCTGTAATCCCAGCACTCGGGAGGCTGAGGCAGGAGGATCGATGCGAGTTCGAGACCAGCCTGGGCTACAAAAGTGAGCTCAAGGCCAGCCTGAACTGCATAGCGAGACCCTGTCTCAAAAAAGACAAAAAAAATAAATAAATTAAAAATAAATAAATAAATAAATAAATAAATAAATAAAATAAAATTAACATTATTTTTATACCGGGAATGGAGGAGCAAGCATATAATTATAGAACTCTAGGAGACCATTTCAGGAAGATCTCAAGTTAGAGCCCAGCCGAGGTAACTTAATGATTTAGCAAGACCTTCTGAAAATTACGATGAAAAGGGGATGAAGATCTGTTAGTGCAAACTTACTGGTTTTAATCCTCAGTACTGGAAACAGGCAAAATATTAAAAGTTTACAATTTCTTCCACTAAGGCTTCACTTACTGATTTTATTTCATGTGACAAGAATGAAGACTATGGTTTTTATTATATTCAATCATATGCATGTATGTGTATATATGACATATCTATCTATCATCTATGTATGTATGTATCTATCAGTCTATCAATCTATCTATCTATCTATCTATCTATCTATCTATCTATCTCCTTTTTCTCAGTTTTATCATCTAAGAAATTAAGGAATGATGCTGCATTTAGTATCAAAAGAGGATACTTAAGCAATTAATGCCTTCCTATTGTTTGTTTCATATAATTTATTTCTTCACATTGAACAATTTATATATTAAAGTAGTTTATTCTTATCAGTTGAGGAATTTATATATTTTATAAGGACGTATACTTGTAACACCTGAAACCTCCCACTAGTAGAACATCTTTAAAAAAAAAAAACGTATTTAGTACAGGGTCTATAGGGTCTCAGTAGACAGATTGGATTGGTAGTGATCCTCCTGTTTTCAGCCTCCAGACCACTGGGTTATAGGTGAGAGCCACCACAACCTATCTCAGTTTGCTCTCAGAGTGCCCTGGGGGTGGGGCCAGCAGGGCAGGCAGGGGATAGCATAGTAGGTCATTTCAAATTGTTTGTTGCGTTGATAGTCACTGAGCTGAAGATATGTGGTCCCACTCTACCTCTTCTAGTGGATACAGGAGTGATGGCTGGTGTCTCCTTGACTCCTGGCTCCTGGTGACGTCAGCCTCTTTTGCTCTAACTCTGATCCAGTGATGTGTTGAGGCCAATGGGGTGAGCCTCCCTTCCGAAGGAAGTGGCTACTGGCCACGCGTGATTCTGCAGCCGACCGCGCAGCGTTCCACTGCAGATTGTCATTTCAAAGCAGGCCAGTTATCAGCCTTCCACTTGCGCTTCTGTCCAAATGTTTCTCTCATTTGATAAGAAATAAGGGTTTCCAAGGCAACCAAGGAGTGGAGGAGTTTCCTAAGTGAGTACGTGTACTTCTCCCTGAATGGCCAAGTCATTTATCTCTTGGCTGAAGACTGAGACACACCTACTTGGCAAAACTCATGGGCTTTATGACAACGATGGTCTTGACATAGCTGAAATTGCAAAAATGACTTACTGTCATAATTTTATTAAAATTATTCAAATTTGAGAAACCACAGGAGTGACAAAAGCAGAACTAATGTGAGAATTAACTTGGCAGCTACAATTGTTAGGGTTTGTGAGATAGCTCAATGCTAAGGACTTGCTTAGGCAAGCACAGGGACCAGGGTTTGATTCCCGGTACGCCTTGGCACGCTGGCTCCTTGCACCAAGACTGGGAGTGGTGGCATATGCCTGTGATCCCAGCCCCAGGGTGCTGAAAAGAGGATCACTACAAGTCCAAGTTGTGTAGTGAGACTCTGTACCAAATACACAAAATAAATTAATTAGCTACAATTTTCATTAATGCTCTTTAAAAACTAAAGATGATAACTGTCTTACAGTTAAAACTAAGCATGAGGTGCCTGTGCCTGAATCATTGATTTATCACTTCCCTCATGTTAATACCATGCTAAGTACCATTTAATTACCAGTATTTTTCCCAGCCAATGATTCGCTGAATTATACGTGAATAGTAAAATGATTCTGAAATTTTACCTTCTTGCCTACTATAAAATAATTCAAGAGCTAGGTTGATTTGTAGGTCTCCAGATATCTTGATCTTTGCTAAGTGTTGCGTATTATTTTAAAGTGAAATTCTTTCATATATTTTGAGGCAGATAACAATAAACAATTTACTTTTATTAATTGCTTTAAAGATAAATTAGAATGTTCTATCACTGAAAATAAATATACACAGACAAAAGATAAATGCCAGTATTATTAAAGCATAGAGGTAACATTTCTTGAAAGAAAAAAACTATGGTTCTTCCTTTAAGAGAAAAGATGATTTTGGCACTCAGCAAGGAGCCACTATCTCAATTAGAGTGATTCTGCATACTTTTATTCGGTGGCTGGTTCATTTCATTTATACTTTGGCTATTAGAGATATATAATAAGAGTGAGAAATCAAGTATTAGAAAATTAGTTGGATTTGTGCTTAGTAATGTTAAGGAATAAAAGAAATATGGCACTATTTGTACTTTTGCAGGTAATAGTTGAATCTTCAGCAAGAGCTAAGACCACAGGTGTCCATGGAGCCAGAGCCAAAGACCACAGGTGGACACAGAGCCAGAGCTGAAGGCCACAGGTGTGTATAGACTCAGAGGTGAAGATCATGAATGTGCATGGAGCCAGAGCCGAAGACCATAGGTGTGCACAGAGCCAGAGGTGAAGATCATGAGTGTGTATGGAGCCAGAGCTGAAGACCACAGGTGTGTAACGGAGCCAGAGCCAAAGACCACAGATGTACACAGATGCAGACCCAAGGACCACAGGTGTGTACAGACCCAGAGCCGAAGACCATAGGTGTGCACAGAGCCAGAGGTGAAGTTCATGAGTGTGTGTGGAGCCAGAGCCAAAGACCACAGTTGTACACAGATGCAGAGCCAAGGGCCACAAGTGTGTACAGACCCAGAGTTGAAGATCATAGGTGTTCACAGAGCCAGAGGTGAAGATCATGAGTGTACGTGGAGCCAGAGCCGGAGACCACAGCTGTGTATGGAGCCAGAGCAGAATGCCACGGGTGTACACAGAGCCAGAGTTGAAGGCCATGACTGACTTCACAAAAACTGATCATAGGAGGTGAGAATGTCGTATTCCTGGCACTACTGGGAGAGAAATTTGTACATTTCACCAGGGATCAGATTTTACCTATGGGAAGCGAGCAGATGTTTTTGTGTTTATCTTTTTAATGTGACTCAGTGTTTGAAATGGATTGAGCTCCATAGTGTGGCAAAAATGGAGCTTTTAGGCATCCTTCTGGCCTTCTGAGCATTTCTGAGCATTCTGCTGGGACACGCACTACCTCAGGGAGATGTCCATGCATGCAGGCCTATACTTCTCCTGAATAGTAGAATATAATCATTGGCATCCAGGTGTGTCAACTGCTCTTCCTGTAGATAGTATATAGAATTAAATGCATTTAGAGCTCCACATTTCGGGACCTAGAAATTTAAACTTTCTTACTTCTTCTTCCTGGGGTTACCAGCATCCCAGTAAACAGCTTGCCAATGCTGTAGCTCAGGGACATCTTTTGTACTGTTGTCTATCTGAAGCACAGTCTCCATGGCTGTCACACACACACACACACACACCCTAACGAGTAATAGCTTCAAATAATGATCTGATATATATATATATATATATATATATATATATATAATTATGTTATAAAATCACTGAACTTGGCCAAACTAGCCTGAAATGTATTTTCTATATGAACTAAGGTAGTGTAATCAAGTTTTCAATTCCTAAGCAAGAAATGAAAGCAGCCTGATAGAGACAAAATTCTGGGTGTGTTTTAAGTATTAGACACTGTTATCCATACATCTCTGCACACTTACACAGCTCCGTACTGTTAGCTTCTCCTCACAGAAGGACAGCCAAGTGCTCTCGGAAGCAAGACAAATTCACTGCAGTGGAACTACCCATTTCCCAGAAAAGATGAGGACAGCAGGGGGCACATGGCCCAGCACAAAGGCCCAGGGACATAATCAGCATAGTTGCTTGTCTTCATCAAGGGAGGGACAAAGACTGAGTGGGATGGGAGTGATAAGCAGTTTTAAGTGACACATGGGAAACTGAGGTCGTCACATTCATCCTCTCAATCAGATTTTAGTATGAGGACCCCTGGAAGATGACGAAGAGATGGATAGCTACAACTGACGCGTGAATTCCAGTCCTTTGGTGTGCGCTTTGGTGACCGAATCCTGGAAAGAGAGATGAAGACCCCTCTCATGTTACTGTTTTCCTGAAATCAAAACAAACTGCAGCCAAACAAAACAAAAGTAAGTAATTGTGTCCATGTCAAATTTGAAAGGCTTAGGTCTGCACCAGTGTGTAGAGGCGAGAGCAACTGTTCCATACGCCTCCTGGCCTGCACTGCAACACCCCTTGTTGCACTCCCAGTATCCCCTCAAGAATCTTGTTAAAGCTGATGTACTCTCATGCACACAGAACAATCACAGGAGTCGGAAGCTTCAATTGGGATTCCTTCTTAGCGCTATGCATTCT
The DNA here is from genome assembly GCA_004027025.1 of Myocastor coypus. NCBI lineage: Eukaryota > Metazoa > Chordata > Mammalia > Rodentia > Myocastoridae > Myocastor > Myocastor coypus. The sequence continues at coordinate 18,397 of PVJA010000608.1, read as the reverse complement.
GTGGATTTGGCACATGTATATCCACTGTTATGGTGAACTACAGAGCACCTTTACTGCTTCAAAAGTCCTGTGTGTCCCTTGTTTTTATCCCTGTGTCAGCCTCTCACTTCTGGTAACCACTGATTTTTTCACTGATTTATTGCTTTCTTTTACTAGAATATGATGTGGTACATAAGTACTCAGATGGGCTTTCTTTTGCCATGAAGATTACATAAGCTTCCTTAGTGTCTTTTTCTGACTTATGTCTTTTGAAGTATATAATTTGGTACGAGGTCTCACTATGCAGCTTGGACTTGCAGTGATTCTCCTCTTTTCAGCCTCCCCAGCACTGGGAGTATAGGCGTGCACCTCCCTGCCTGGTGTTGGTGGCAGGCTCAGCCCACTGAGAGGCAGGGCCCGCATGGCACATGGTGCCAGGATGGAGCCCTCATCCGCATGTTTGCCTAGGTAGGTTCTTGGTGCGCTGAGCTCTCTCAGGGCTTATGTCTTTTATTGCTGTCTGGTAGTCCATTCTCTGGATGTGTTATAGTTTATTTATCCATTTATCTACTGAAGCGCATCCGGACTGCTTCCTTTCTTTGGCAGAGATTTTGTTATTTCACATCCTTGCCAGCATTTGATGCTGGTGATGTTCTGGATTTTGGCCATTCTGGTAGGCCTGTGGTGGTGTCTCAGTGTGGTTTTAACTTGCAGTTCTCTGAGGACGTAAAAAGTGGAGCATCTTCTCATGTGCTTTTTGCCATCTGTGTATCTTCTTTGATGACGTATCAGTTAGTGCCTTTGCCAATTTTTCCACCAGATTGTTACTCATTGTTGAGTTTTACATATTTTTATATATTTTGGATAACAGCCTTTTTATCATATGTGAAGCTTTTAAAAACACTAATCCATACGTGGACTGAGTGCATGGTGTTCACATGTCCTGTGCGCAGCTGACACGTGCGAAGCTCAGCGCAGTTCCCCACTTCCTTCCGTCTCTTACCTCTTTCCTCTCTCCACCCCTCCCCCCTCTCCATATCTTCATCATCTTCTCATTTGAGAAAGATCTATTTTTCTACTTTCTAACATCCATCTTTTGTCCTTTAACTTATTTATACTTCTCAGTTTCTCATGTAGAGAAGCACATGCACTTCTTTTTTTGAATTTTAATTTTTAAATTTTATGTACTTATTTTTTGTGGCCAGCTCATCCCACCCTGGGGGCAGAGCTTGTGTGGCATGTGGTACCAAGGATCAAACTGTGGTCCCTGTGCTCTGCCCAAGCTTGCCTAAGCAAGTGTTTTAACCACTGAAGTATCTCGCCAGCCCAATCCATGCACTTTTTAAGCTTGTTGTTCTGATTCTTTTCCCTTAAGGTGATGGTGTTACGGTATATTTACTTCCGGGCAAACAACCAATGTTTTTCCTTCCTTCTTTCCTTCCTCCCCCTCCCTCCCTCCCTTTCTCCCTTCCTCCCTTCCTTCCCCTCTCTCTGTCTCTCTCTCTCTGTCTGCCTCTGTCTCCCTGTCTCTGTCTCTGTCTCTGTCCATCTCTGTCTCTCTGTCTGTCTGCCTGTCTGTCTGTCTCTCTCTTTGAGTACCAGGGATTGAACTCAGGACCTTGCATTTGCCAGGCAAGTGCTTATTCTACTGAGCTATCTCCCCAGCGCAACAATTTCTTTTTTTCTTTTAATTTTATCACTTTTAATAAGAAATACCACTGAGACAGTTTCAAAACATGTTAGTATGACAGGCACAGTAATGAATACAATGTATATTATCTTCACAGTAGTTGTTCAGAGTACAAGATGCAGACATAACTTTCTAAACACTATTAGCACAAGTATGTCTTCTCATTGAACTAATAGAAAGTAGTTATATTTATAGTCTAATAGTCCATAACAGTAGTGGGTTATCAGCAGAACTGGCAATGCTGGAAACTTTTGAGTTGAGTCTTTTACGAGTCAGCATACTAATGATGGCTTTACTTTTTATGCCTTGTGATTAAACTTATCTGCTGGATGGTTAAGACCAAGCTAAAGCAAGACCTATGTAACAAAAAAATGTAACTTTTGTATCTTACAAGGTCAGGCAAATCCCCTCAGGAGAATGTTGTCTCTCATTAGGTACACTGTACATTGTAGATCCCTTTCCTCTACGACCCCATAAACTCCTTGGACAGAAAATTTGGTATATCACTGAGTTATAGGATGTCACAGCACAGGTTCTCTTAAGTCCTGAGTCTTCACTGACCTAGCTTTTTGAGGCATCTCCACACTGATTTCCACAGTGGGAGCACCAGGCTGCATGCCCACCAGCACTGCACAAGGGCTCCCTTTCTGCCACAGCTTCTCCAGCATTTGTTATAGGTTGGTTTCTTAATGATAGACATTTTTCTCCCTTGGGTTAAGTGGAATTTCAGTTTTGTTTAAATATGCCCCTCTCAAGGACCAAAAATATTGAAGATTATTTCATATATTTATTTACCATCTGTGTTTCCTTATCTGAGAAGTATAGATTCATTTCAGATGGCTTTGTAATGAATTTTCTACAAGGTCTACAGGGTCTCACTATACATATCAGACTCGTAGAGACCCACCTGTTTTCAGACTCCCAAACACTGAGATTATAGGTACATGCCTAGTCTCCATACCCACTTAGCATGTCTTGGGGTGGGGTTGCTGCGGCATGTCAGGGATCAAACCCAGTCCCTGCACCTGCCTGAGCAACTGTTTTAGTATGCTGAGCTATCTGGCTGGCCTTTAGATCTCTAGTTTTGGATTGGGTCTTTAAATTTTGGGGTAGCCTGATTTTTTACATAACTATTTATAGTGGTAAAAACTCAAAATTTGGGTTCAGTGTTGGGTATGTATGTGTTATTCTACCTACTTGGGAGTTTGAAAGAGGAGAATGCCAAGTAGGACGATAACCTGGGAAACTTACCAAGATGCTATCTCAAAATAAAATTTTCAAAAGTATAAAAGACTGCAGATCTACCTTGGTAGTTGGGAACTTGCCTAGCACGTGTGAGTACAGTTTTGAAGTCAATCTCAGGTATCACAGTAAATAAATAAATAAATAAATAAATAAATAAATAAATAATATTAGCGAAGATTTGAACATAAAATTTAGAGACTTTTGTGCTTTGCAGTGTTGACTGTGTCACTCTGAGCAGCGATCTTATATTATTAAGTCATATCTGGAATATTTAGGTACATCTATTCTGCAATCTCCAAATTTGCACACAAGATGAAAAAGCTCACAGCATTATTGTTGGTGAGAATTAGTAGAGGCAAGTAGCATACCTATTACTAAGAGAACAGACTGGAATGAACTTATACAAATGTATTTCCTAAAATGTTATGCCATAGTGAAGAAGAGCAGATTGATTATCCGCCTAGGTACACAGATCTTTGTGAAAGCACTGCATATGAAAATAAAAAGTCTAATGTGTACTTAATACTGTTCATTTAAGTTAAAAACCCACACCAAGAAAATGGAAATACAAACTTGCATGAATGAATAATTACATTCTATGACATCAGAATATATACTTTACTTGACTCTACACAGTTGGGTTACAATTGAGTATTTTAAAAAATTATACTAGTTTGATATGAGAGGATTAAAGATTTGTACCCAGCCTGAGCTGGTTAAGGACTTAGCTATGGGGTGAGGGAGAAGAAAAGAAAAAAGAAATGAAAAAAAAATAGAGAAGAGAAGCTGAGTGTGGTGGCGCACACTTGTAATCCCAGCACTCGGGAGGCTGAGGCAGGCGGATCGGTGCAAGTTTGAGACCAGCCTGGGCTTCAAAAGTGAGCTCAAGGTTAGCCTGAACTGCATAATGAGACCCTGACTCAAAAAGACAAAAAAAAAATAATAATAATAGAGGAGAGGAGAGGATCTCTGTGCAAAGATCCTGCATTCAGTCTGCATTACTGGCCCCCGGATTTTATTAGAAACAATGATATTGTTATAGACATTCATGTGCAAGTACATGGTACGTTCATGAGCAAGATAGCTCTTTGTAAAAGGATGTCCGGGCTACAGAAAGCACAGGTAATGCCTCTCCATTGTCCATTCTGATTCTATCAGAATTGTGCTGTCCACGTCAGGGGTCACACTGTACACAGGATGCTGGTCAATGGCAGCACCTCTAGGATGAAGAGCTCGATAGGCTGAGATCACCGTGCAGCAGCAGGGATGGGGAAGTGGGTGGAGCTACCTGTCCTGGACACGTGGGGGTATATACACAGATTTCCATTCAAATCAACTTCTGTGTTCTTGTACAGAAGAGAGAGGAGTCACATATGACTTCAGAGGGTAGAATCAGCAGAGGGCTCTAGAGACAAGCAAGATATAGAGAGAAACCAAAGGAAGTGCCTGGGAGTGTGCAGAGTTCAAAATGGGCGTGGCCACTGGACGGGGCTCGCCTGGCATTTTCCACGCAGAGAGCAACCACCTTATACAAGAAACAGAGCAAAGTTCTGAGAGTAGAAGGGGATAAAAAGGCCGTGGACTGACGATGTCCTTTATACCCTTTGATGTTTATACACCTGAAGACTTTAACCCGGGAAGAAAAGGTAAATATTCAGCACTGTTCCTTTGTACTAAATTTGGATTAAGCAATGACTTGAGTGACTAAATCAATGCTATACTGGATGGGAAGGAAAAGAAGAGAGGATGCAAGCATTTTCTTTCCCCCTGGACTCTAACACCACTGTGTCCTCCTTGTTCTTCACTCCTTGCTAAAGGTTCTGAGGAGACTCTTTGATGGTCATTGGAATTTCTTCATACATGAGATTATCTTCATACCTATGATTAGAAGCTGGGCCCAGCCAGGAGTGTGAGCATACACATCTCTTCTTCTGCATTAAGCTGGAGGAAAACTACCAGAGTGTGAGAGATTCAGAAGTGGTAAAATTCTCCATATCTACCTCAGTAGGCAAACTTCTGTAACAAAATTGGCAACGAGGCTCAGAGCCTGAGCTCCCTGATGAATTGTAGCATAACCCCAACGTCACTGAATTTGAACTGCTCAGGAGGTGTGTAGACACAGTGCCCACACCACTGGCCTTCCTGTTAAGCTCTCTTTCTTGTTTGAATTAAACTGTGCCTTAGGGTCCGAAGGGACCTTTGGAAGTGATGCTAACAAGGCAGAATGTCAGGACCTTTAAACTGGTTTTGCTAAAAGAAAAAACATGGGGAAATATGAATCTTGTGTTTTAGTCTTACATGCTTTTTAGAACAAATGATGAATTCTCTCTAGCACTAATGTAATCATTTTCTAAAATATCACTCAAGCCTAGAAACCTGTACTTCCTTCATTTATTGGTCAAAAATACAAATACGGACTTCTTTTTTGCTCCTGATAGAACCACCTTATGTAACACTACATTCCATTTTACTAAATTTGATGAAAGGATCAGCAACATATCTGCTCAAGATCATGCAAAGAAGAAATAATAGCATCTTTGAAATGAGATTCATGATGTTACATGCCTAAGCTCTTTATGCCTTGCTCAACTTAGAGCCCTTCCAGGGGTGAAATTATCAGGACAGTTTGCTGATGGTCAGGGACCAACAAACAATAATTTTCAGGCCAAATCCAACCCAGCACCTGTTACTAAAAATAAATACTATTGGAAAATAGCCATGTCTGTTCATTAGCATATGCCTAGGGTTGCTTTAGTGGCACAAACTTGTTAAGTAATTGAACCCATGATGGCATGGTCTGCAAACTTCTAATATTTTACATGTGGTCCTTGCAAGAGATTTTCTTCTTCTTTTTCTGTCAACACCAGACCTTGACCCTCTGAAGAGCTGGGAGACAGATTTGGGACCTGTGGTCGATCCTCGAGTAAAGGCCATTAGAGTCAGATAAACGCTGCAGCCAAAACAGATGGAAAGGAAGGCACTGCATCAAGGCTGGCTGTAGCCCAGTGAAAGTATCCGTGACAGCGTTACAGATTTTCTTGTTGCACATGTCAGTATGAAGGCCTTCACTTTTACTCTTCACCCCATCAGGCCTTGGGGACACAAATAAGAATACAGAAGACAATTACTTCTATCTTTATCTTGGAATGGAAATCACATATAAATGCACATAAAATAATAAAACAAATGAAACCATTATTTATCTGTGGGCACTATGAGGAATAAAACCTGAGAAGTTGAAGGTGGACAGTACTTTTTCTAGTTGCTTGGATGCTTATTTTTCTTAAATTCTTTTGCCACTTGAGGTAACAGCAACCCTCTTCCTGTGGGGTATTCCATCTCTCCTGTAGGCTTAGATTCATGGGATGTGTTACGGGTCCACTACCCTGCTCCGCATAAGGTTGGAAGTCCTGTAGCTGCTTGAAGAACTGGAGTGACCCATGCTGCAAGGTCTGAGACTGGCGCAGCAATAATGCCATCATTCAGGTCTCCCTGGTCATAGATCTGCTCTAATATGGATTTTCGTGGGAAGGGACATCGTCCTGTTCCTCTCCTCTTGGGCCCTAGTGCATGAAAAATACTCACCCAAAACTGCAAAGGGCATTATTCTCTTTCATAAGACTATGAAAGAAACTCAGACATGGACAGAAAGACAGAGAAGGATTTTATGACATTTAAGAATCTGGATGCAATTGTCCCTGATGACAGTGATAAACCAGAGTTGATTGGAAAATGACAGATTTGTCATGTATGGCCTTAAGATAAATTACCCTAGATGTTCATTTACAAAAAAAGAATAGTTGGTCCCAGGCACAGAGCTCAGCGGACTGAAGCGCCTGCTTAAGCAGAGTGGAGCGGCCAGGGTTACATTTCTGGCTTGCCCTGCCATGCCAGCCCCACTCCAGCCCCCACCCTTGGGGCATGCTGAGCAGGTGATTGAGATTGGGTGTGGTACTTCCTACCTGTAATCCCTGTGATTAGGAGCCTGAAAACAGGAGATCCCTATAGGTCTGATCTACGCAATGAGACCCTGTAGACCCTGTGCTGAATACATAAAAAAGGAGAAGGAGAAGGAGAAAGGGGAGGGGGAGGAGAGGGGAGGGGAACAGAGGGGGAGGGGAAGGGAATGGGAGGGTAGCAGAGAAGAGGAGGAGGGGTGGGGAGGGGAGGGGAAAGGGGGAATGGGAGGGGAAGAAGAAAAAGATGAAGATGAAGATGAAGGAGGAGGAGAAGAAAAAGAAGAAGAAGAAGAAGAAGAAGAAGAAGAAGAAGAAGAAGAAGAAGAAGAAGAAGAAGAAGAAGAAGAAGAAGAAGAAGAAGAAGAAGAAGAAGAAGAAGAAGAAGAAGAAGAATGGTTCTTTGGAAATTGCTTTTAATCTGAAATTATAAAAAATAAGGATTTACTATGAGAATGTACCATCCGTAATTGGGAACAAGGAGTGTGTGTGTGTGTATGTGTGTGTGTGTATGTGTATGTTTGTGTGTAGGACACCAGTAGAGAGACAGACATCATGGAAGGGAATGGAAATTAAATGTGATACAAATCACATTAGTTACTGGATGACTACTCTTTCATGTGACATTGTCTGGCACCTCCTGCCTTCAAAACTCATTTTCACTACAAGTAGAATAATATACAGGGAACAAATATGAGAGGTTATCCACAGCAATTGGGAGAGGTGAGTCACTAGAGTGAATAAAGAAACATTTAAACTTGGTAGCCCTCAGGTCATGTTGACTCTTTAGCCATCTATGTGCACAGATACCTTACCTGTATTTCATGCTTCAAAATAAGGTAGACAGTCACGGGTATGCTTCCATCCTCTGTAAATAATAATTTGGGGGGACTGATTATTCATTCCTCTCTTTTAGGTTGAAGGCCCACAAACCTCCACATAGTTCTTTATACAGCTAACTTCTACCTCTGACTGGTCTGACATGCATCCTGGTGAAAGTCCCTAATAATGGCCCATCCTCTACAGCCAGTCACAGTTCTTTCCTCTCTTCATGTCTTGACATCAGTGTGTATGCTCTCCATTGCGAGAGTCTTGGATGCTTGGATTCTGTTCTTGTTGAGCTCATGCTTGCCCAGTCCTCTTGCCTAAGCTCCTCTGTGGATGGGTTCTCCTGTACGGGTCCTTACACCTGGAATTCCATAGGCCCCTTCTCATCCCTCATCCGCTCATGTTCATCCATCTCAGCCCCAACTCTGGTTCCTACCAATGTATTGGTGATGATATAATTATCATCTGGAATTCATAGTTCTCATGCATTCCAGGTGCGCATAGCCATTTTTTTTTAAACATTCGTTTCCTCAGAGTCTTAAATGAACTTCGAACATAACATATACATTAAGTATTTGTGAATTTCTCTTTCTAACATTTTATTTCCTGTCATTGATGTAAATGACATCAACATGGTTGAAGGCAGAAATCTGGAAGTCACCCTTCTTTTTCCCTCCCCTCCATTCCTATATTCAGTCTATAGGAATTTAAAATAGTCCTTCTCAGACTGCTATTTCTATCCTGCAGGGTAAATATTACCTGTGATTTGTTAGATACGTGAATTAGCAGGGGTCATTCTTGACCTTCTAAATAATGACAAGTCAGTGCTGAATTCAAGGCCACTCAAGACTGAAAAGCCCTGAAGTAACTTTCGGCAAATTTTTCTAACTTCTCTTAGTTTCCTGTGCCATCTGTGTGGCCAAAATGCCAGTGGTCTTTGGACATCCAGGATCCATGGGAGATGCCTAGAAGATTACAAATAAATTTCCTATGTCCAATGCATTTCATTTTTAGAGAAAAATGTCACATCTGTTCCCATTTTAACTAATTAAGTGTTCACTAAATTCCTTACCCGCTTTCAGACACCCAGAGTCAATAATGCCTACTCAGAAATGCCAACCATAGTCCTCCAGCAGAAGCCTGCCAGCCTCTATTGTTTTGGTTCTTTTCCTTACAAACATGGTAGAAATTTCTTAGACAGGTGAGCTGTCCTGTGCTTATGGAAATCCAGCATCATTTAGCTGCTTTTGCTTCATTTCATAGGGGTACACAAACTTCTTTATTCATTAGCTCAACCTGAGTCTACTTAGCACAGTGGCATAGCAAGAATGATGTTAAGTCTTAGAAATTCGAAGGTAATAGGGTTCTGGGTTTTACTATACAGTTTCCAGTAAATTGGAAGGACAGTAAATTGGTATTATGAGCTAAGTAGATAAATAATAAGTGCATAACTGAGGGAAATAAGCAAAGGGAACTGCTGGCTTGCAACATAAAGAGTAATATACTGAAGGAAAGCATCTGCTCCTAGTGCACCAGTGACCCCCAGCCAGGACACAGGCAGCAGCTACTTTAAGGGTGAGTAGAAAGCTCTGGGGGCAGGAACGCAATGCTAAGGACAGGTCACTTAAAGGACACTGAGGCTGCTTAGGGCAAGGAGCAGGCTGAGGTGCAGCAGTCTGAAGAGGCCAGGTCACTAGTGTTTTGCAAACCCTGGAGGTGATTTGCATTTTATTCTAAAAACAACAGTTGAATTATGCTAGCCATCCCTCAAAGGCATAGATATGATGTGTAGAAACTATGTGTGCTGATATCTGTGAGCTTAGCAGCTACCTAGAGCACAGCACTGTATAGTAAAACAGCCATGCTTGAATACCTGTCATCTTGGTCTTCTAAATGCATACCATTCCTAATGTATCAATTACCCTCTTTAAAATATATTTTTAAAAAGGTAAAAAAAGAGGGGCCCATGAGATGGCTCAGGGGTATAAAGCAATTCTTAGGCAAGCTTAGGCAACTGCAGAGACTGTGGCTTTATCGCTGGTACCACATGCTGTGCCAGCCCAGCCCTAGGGCAGCTGAGCCAGCCACAGTAAATAAATAAATAAATAAATAAAGAAATAAAGAAAGAAAGAAAGAAAGAAAAAACAAAAACTTAAGAGTTTTTTGAAAGTAAGCAGTAACATTCAATCATATGTCCAATCTCTCATAACTATATCTGTTAATCTGAGCAGGACATTTGATGATAAAAATAGATAATATATCAACCATTGTCAACCAGCTATTCTTGTTTTGAAAATCCGTGACATATATATTGTTGTATGTCGCCCTGTTTCTGACTTTTGTCCTTGCTTTTGTTTTTACACTTCAAAATAGGATAAAATTATAATTAAAAAATATATAACTATGAGGAGGAGCAGGTGGCTCTACTGAAGACAGAGGGCAAAGCACTCATGCTTTAGGGGTAGTCACTATGTCTATTCAGACAAAACAAGAACAGAGGCTAAGTCTTTTCATTATGGTTTATGTTTAGTTATTTAGTTACCCCCGCCCCACCCCCCAAAAAAGCCTCATGTAGTCATTAGGCGAGGACTTCCATAGATTGAGACTTGACTCATGAGTCACTGGGATTATGTGTTTTAGAGATTATTGGTCTGAGTAGGACTGGGGCTATGGGTGTGGTCTAGGGTGGATATCCTAAGGCAGAGAGCCTGAATGTAATATAAAGAGAGTCAGAGAGACAGACTAGAGCTCTAGCTGTTGCTGTTGCTTTGCTGCCGTGTTGGTTGGCTACCTCTGCCACCATTTTGTTGCTGTTCTGCTGCCATGAACTGGATGCTCTCTGCCCTATTCCACTCAGCCTTGGGCCAGCCAAATATGGACTGAAACCTCCACAAAGTGTGAGCTAAATAAACCTTTCCTTCCTTCATTTTGAGTGTTGGGTATTTGTCCCAGCAATGAGTAAAAAGTAACTAAGACACTCTTGGTGCCAACAGTTTCCCCAGGGAAGCTACTTGTTTCTTCAAGAATCTTTTGCTGCCGTTTGTTTTTTAGACCTATGATCTTCTATCCTCCAAAGCACCAAGTAGTGATGGATTTTGATCCCATTTTTGGCTTGGTCATCTCAACCACATATTGCTTTAATCCCTATTTTATTCTAAGCTTCATTTCTGTCAGTTTCTTTCACTTATTTAAACATAAGTATGCTCAGCAGGCGGGTAACTATATTTGTCAAGCCACCCCCCCCCCGTCTTCCTAAAAATAAATAAATAAATAGCCCTTAAGTGATGGAAGCAGAAATAGTATAAAACAACTAAATTGTATATTTTCCTCTTACAAAAATGTCCTTTCATAATACTCTACCTAGTTTATGGCCACCTTTTCTGCAGCCAGGAAGGGAAATGGGGAGATAGATGGCTTCACACCTCAGAATGGGTGTTGCTAATGGAGCCGTAGATGACTGTGGTACAAGGTCTTCTGTTTTCCCAGAAAAACTGAAGGAACCAGATTGGATACTTCATAACCTGTCCACCCGAGCAGACTCTGGCTCCAACTCACCGAAACTAACTGGCAAAGAGATCACAGAGCACCACTTTCAACAGAGGAGCGTGCCTCCCGTATTTCTTTTTTAACTTGTTTGCAGCTATTTCAGCTGTAGCATTATTTACAATTCAGGAAATGTTTTCCAATGAAAGGAAAAAATAGAGATATTTTTAACCACTCTGTAAAAAGAAACCTTGCTTTTCAACTTTGTTCTGCTCCTGTTGTCAAAGCAGATTGTCTACCTAATTAGGGTCCTGAGGTCTCAGTCAGAGCCTAAGCTCTCCCGAAGCCTTTGCCTTGACCTTATTTGCAATCCGCCCATTGTACGAATGCATTTCAATTACCAGCCAGGTTAATTTCTAGCTTAATTTCTTCTCTCTTAGCCAAATGGTCTTTCTTTAAAATCACACATAATCAGTAAACGGTAAGGGTAAAAACTGGGGCTCCATAGGCTGCATGCAAGAGTTCGAAGCCTATCTCTTGGGCAACTGTGGGCAACTCACCAGCCTGTGTGGGGTATCATGGCCAGATTGAGATTCAGGATGATCTGAACTACAAGTTAATCATGAGTATTTTGTCGTAAAATCATCCCGGGTTAGTGTTGGCCACACCCAATGTGACATCCCTATCTTGGGCCTTAGCTTTCTTAGGTGTTGAATGCGTGTAACAGAGGAGCTGTGAGGCTCAAGGGAAACATTCTCATTACAGCACTTGGAACCTGAGAATTCACACAAATTCTTAGCTATTGTGCTGCTGTTAGTTTTACCTTTTGAGAAATAAATGTGGCAAGGGAGAGATATCTACCCAGCACTTCATCCTGACAGACAGAAAGAGCCTGGATCCTGCCTAGACAGACTGAGCCAGTGGGTAAATTCTTTATTGGATGCACCGTTGTGCCAGGAACTAACTACTACCATTTAGTTTTATAATCTGATGTGATGTATATATATATATATATATATATATAAAACTTGTCTTTTTGAGACAGAGTCTCCTTTATGCGATTTCAGCCTGGTCTTGAGCTCACATTGTACCCCAAGTTGATGCTGAATTTGAAACAATCCTCCTGCCTCAGCCTCCTGAGCACTGGGATTACAGGAGTGTGCCACCACACCTAGCTCTGCTATAGGTGTTTTAAAGACCTATTTTATAGAATAAAAAGTGAGACTGTGATAAGATGGGTCCTTTGCTGAAAGACACAAAGGTATCTGCTTATGAAGCCGAGATTTTCTTTATGCGATATCAACATATAGGTTATTGTTTTCTATTGGTTAACCCTTGTCTCAAAATGAAGTAAAATTGAGCATTATTCAAAAATACTAAGAACAATCTTTGTGTTTTAAGGAAAAATATAAATTTCTATCTGTATATCATGGTAACAGTTTAAAAACCTTCAAAGACCCGGCACCTCCATTTGATGCAATTGTGGCACCACGGACCTCTCGAGGCAGCGTTGGTACTGATCCTTTCCTTAAAAATGAGACAATGGAATTGCTGCTCACGTTCAGACCAGGACGGAGACTCGTGTTGTAGTGTCCTAGGGGTCCCTCAGGAAAACACTAGACAGAAAAGGTGAAATGCAAGTAATGTGTTTTCTCACCCTTCTGAGGGGTGAGAGTTCAAGATTAAGGAGGAAGTGGGGTCAATTTCCCCCAAGATCTTGCTGGCTGTCTTGGAGACAGCTGCCTTGAAGCTGTGTCCTCTCCTGGTCTCTTCTCTGGTGATGAGCAGTTCTAGTGCCTTCTTCTCTCTTAGACAGATGACAGTCTTAGTGGAGCAGAACCCCACACCTGGGACTTGTGTCACCCCAACTCCCACTTTCAAGCATCTCTGCCTTGTGGATGACAGCTTCAACATCCAAGTTAGAGGAGTGGGACCGAATTTGGTTCATGTGACAGGTCTTTATAATTTGTGGCTTCATTCATATTGTTGATCTGCGCTTCCTTCCTTCATACAAGTAACTTCAATGGGATTTGTGTGTGTGTGTGTGTGTGTGTGTGTGTGTGTGTGTGTGTGTGTGTGTGGTGTTTTAGGGAAGGGCCTAAGGGTGTTCAGAGTCTCATTACTAAATCAGACTCATACTAATCCACCTGTTTACAACCTCCCGAGAGCTGGGATTACAGGCATGAGCCACCATGCCCAGTCTCAATTGCTGTCTCAGGGACCCCAAGGAGCAGTGCCGGTATGCCAGGACCGGGGAGCAAATCCCCAGCACTGTACCTGCTTGCAGGTGCTTCAACCTGCTGAGCTATTTGGCCAGGCCAATGGAGGATTTTTAATTTTTGAAGCATAAAACTTCAGAATTGGATACTTTTCCCATTCAATAGTTATACACTCTGTCAACTCCACTGCAATATCTACCTAGTATCTTAAATAAAGGAAAAAAACAAAAAACAAAACACACAACTGTGGGAAGAAACTTGTCATAGCTGATGAGATGACTGTGTCAAGAAAGATCAGGAATTGGTATCCCTTGACTGTGTGAGAGAAAGACAACAGTAAGGCAGGTGCTATCTTCCTCTAGTACCTTAGATCTGAAACTTCATCTACAGTTTAGAGAGTGTAGGTAGCCAACTGGGCTGGTGAGGTCACAGCAACCTGCACCACGTGCCTACAAATGCCAAGGTGACAATTTGTAGCCAGTTGTGCTGAATTGTTGAGTGGCTGAAGGGCAAGGCTACCAGTTTCACCCGAAGCCAGGTGGGTTCTGTGCTGTAGTCTGCTTTGTGTGCATTTAATAACAGCATGAACCTACTGAGGAAAGCTATTATGGGAGCTGTTGGAGAAGAAATCTGTAGGAAAAATGTTAAAAAAAATCAACATTTAGTGAAGGTGGGTACAGAGCATTTAATACGGACACCACTATAAATGATTTGAGCTTCAGTATTGGTTTCAAAAACACAGTCTGTACAGTGGTATTTTTATAGTCAGTGTCAAGCACAGTCGTTTTTAGTTACAGCTTGCATAACAGTTCAAGATAAATCCAAGTGAACTGCTCTGAAAGAAAAAAAAATATATAGCACAGACTTGCTACCACTGTAATTGTTGCTTTGGCCGAAGGCTACTTTGTACTGTGCTGATCAACCACTACCTAACACTCAAGTTAAGAAATATTAATTAAGTGTTGATTATTTGCCAGATACTGTTCAAGGTTATAGGAATGCATCAGTGAGTAAAGCTCAGCTCTGCCACGCAAGATGCCTTTAAATGAGAGCAGCACCACTGATGGGGATGCCAGGGGTTAAATGACAAAAAGACTCTGTCCTGTGCTTGGTCTGACTGGAGGAAATCAGGGTGAGCTTGCCAATGAGATGATGTCTAGTCTCAGGTCTATGGCCTTGAAAGAGTTCCACCAGGAGCTGGTAGGAGGGGTTGATTTCAAAGGCAACAGCCTGGGAAGCCATGACTGTCCAAGAGAGGGAATCAGGAATGTACTGAGAAAAACTGCTGGGAAAGTCCTCTGAGGTGTGCAGGAGCAGTGGAGAGGAGTTTGAACGTTATGTCGGAGCAATGGATCGCTTTCAGAGAATGCTCAGAATGAGAGTGCTGTTTGTGCCTTGTTATCAGGGGTTCTTAGGAACCCCTTGAGTTCACTCTGGGTGTATTACAACTAAACATGGATGTCAAAGAAAGATCAGGCAAATCTGATGTGAGAGGTGTGAGATGGAGTAGCCTCCATGAAAGCATGAAGAGGATCAACTGGCAGATTTTTAAAGAGATAATGACCAAAATAGGGATTTGCTGATATGTGGATAATGAAGGAAAGTACTAAATATGCTTCCCAATATTCAAAATCAGACAGCTTGTGAATCATGGAGCTAGTGGCGAAGAACAGAGAGAAGGTTAGAGGAAAACAGTGGACCGTGTGTGCAGAATATTCCTGTATTTTTAAATTTTGTTTTCTGTCCTGGACATCTTCTGAAACAAGTGTAGAGATAGTGAATCCCCAGGAGCCCACGGTGTGGAGCGCACATCAACTGGACCCCACTGGAGCCACATTTGGGAGCCTGAATATCATGGCACTGGGGTAAGGTGGGGTCCTGGATTGCAAGCAGGTCTGTCAGTGAGCCCTAAGGCTCCTCAGGCCCTCTGGCCTCTACTTTGCATCTGTTCTATTTGGAGGTCTGTGCCGATGATGGGACGGCATTAGTGATTCCTGAGTTCCATTAGTAGGGAAGCAGATTACCCTCTCCTTTCTTGCACAGTCCCCTCTGGCATCTGTGGAGCTGGCTGATGACTTCTTCACTGTCTTAGTTTATAGCATCCAGCACCTGCCAAGCATGTGGTCAGTTGCCTATAGGTACACAGCTCTCCCGTACGGCCTTTGTCAATCTCAGTAGTATGGGCTGAGAGCTCCCCAAATTATAAGTTGTGCTTTCAATGAAGAATTTCATCTTTATATCATGCATGTCTTCTAGTGGCCAAGAAGAACCAGGCAGTTTCTAGTACTTTGCTTTTATTTTTCCTTGGCCAAATACCTAGTTTCCTTACTTGTAAGTCTGGGTTAACACAAAACCTTGGGATAGCAGAAAGTTCTGCTGAATTCTTTGCCAGTCAACAGCATGAATGGCCTTCCCTGTATTGTCTACTAACAAGTTCTTTTTTATTCCCCTAAGATATTATTAGAATACCACACATAATCTACCAATATGCCATATAAGACCATAGGCCTTTTTTAGAAAGGTTTTCTGAGATTGAAGCTCTATCTATAACTCTCCTTACTAACCCAAATTGTCCTCATTAGCCTGTTCATATCAAAATGACCTTCGTGTAACAGGAACCTCAAGACTCTTCTAAAGTCCACCCCTTACCAGGTTTGAAAGTGATGTGCACATTTTAATACACTCATTACAAAATCACCCAGCTCTGAGTTTCAATTGTCTTTCTCTTCCTGTTTTCACCGTTATAGCAATGTGTCATAGACTGAATGGATTGGAAACAATAGAAATTTATTTATACACAGTTTGAAAGCTATACAGTCTAAAATCTTCACGGATAAAAATGTATGGATGAATTCATCACAGAAACTGTTAACTTTCAACATAGTTAAGGGAGACATTCATGGCATAGCACTTGGCATTCCACACCCACTGCTTGGTCGTAGTGGTCAAGACGGTACAGGTAAACCACCATGGCTCCAAAGGCACTAACTGTGTGGTGTCATCCAGGTGGGATCACATGTACAAAATGAGTAGCAGAAGAAAAGAGGTTTAAGATGTTTGAGGAATGCAACATCTATTCCTCTGTTGTTTCTGAAATACCTCATGCCTGGTCCCTTTTATGAGCTACTAAAACATATGGCTTTTCAACCTTTTGGATTCAACAGCACAGATAAAGAAAATCATTGGAACAGAATCTCTTCTCAGGGAAGAACTTACTTCTTTTTTTTTTTTTTTTTTTTGCCCCAGAGGGAAACATAATGTCAGTCTAGCATCCAATTACATACATAAATAAATAATCGAATAACTTCAAAAAGAATACCAAAGCAATAATATCTTTTTTACTTTTTGCTTTCAGTTTGTCTCTTTGTTTCAGCCTTCAATGTTTCTAAACAGAGATTTTCAGACCCGTATTAATGATGGCAGTGATTAAAAAAAAAAAAAAAAAAACTGCATTCAATGATTTTTGCCAGACAATGTGCTCTACATGCACTTACTTAATTCAATCATCACAAAAAAATATCTTTAAAATTGTGGCTGAGGGAACTGAGATTTGGAGAAGTTGAGAACGTTGGCCAACCTGACCTGGCCATTATATTGGAGGAGATTGTGTTTGAAAGGAGATATGTCTGACTCTAAACATTTTTTCTAAGTGGATTTGTTCTGTGACAATACAGCTATAAACCTCAAGAGCTTGGGGGTTGGCTTTCAGCTAGATAGATCTATCTCATGTGAAGAATCAATTTTAATCTTGTTGCAAAACTGAAGAAGATAGTGTTACATTTCATTCATTAAAATTACATAATGCCCTCATCTTGATAAACAGACAACTTCCATGAAAGTGAAAACAAATTCACAATGTAGTTTTCTCCTATGAATTTTTTAAACAGCTAATTTATTCATGAGAAGAATGAATAAAACCATCTCCTCACCAACAAGGTCATGTTGTTAACATGAATTACTTTTGGCCTGTTGGAGCTACACACTGCTCATGGGGATGTTTTCTTTCAGGGCCAGGCCTACTCATGGAGAGGAAATTATCCGTGCAAAGCACATGTGCATTGGTCACGACAGTGTGCATTCTGCCTATAGGAAAAACCACTACTTTTTTATTAGAGATATAGATGCCATCAATTAAATTAAAATAAGGCCATCCATGCTGGAGCAGGGTGAACTCATTCCAGTGTGATGATGTCTTCGTAAGCAGCCAGTGGTGTGGAGAAGCAAGGAAAATGTCACAATAGAAGCCAGAAGACGGAGCGAGAGTTATGCAACTAGAAGCCAAGGAGCACCAAATGTTTCCAGAAAACTACAGGTGCTTTTAATCCAGTCAAACTGCTATTTAAGAAAATCAGACTGTGTCAATTACGAGCCTACATTAAGTAGAAATTTACCTGTCATGGTTCTCCGGGCTGATAAATCCAAGACCTAGGTTTCAGAAGATTCATTACGTGGTGAAAGTCCTTTCTCCCTCAGTGATGGTATTGTCTGGGACCATCTCCACCTAGTGAAGGCGCAGCACCCTGTTTTATTACAGCACTCATTATGCTCAGGAAACGTTGCCCTTATAACGTAAGCACTCCTCTGAGGGCTCACCTTCTGTTCCTGCCACCCTGGGAAGCAGGTATCAACATCTGAATCTGGGGGGTGGGGCACAAATACTCATATCACAGCCAGAAGCTGGGAGAAAAGCAAGCATCATTTTCTCCCAAGAACCCGGGGAGGAAGCACAGTTCTGATACCTTGCTAGTGGAATTTAGGCCTCTAGAATTGTGAAAGTAAGTTTCTGTTGCTCTGATTCACCCAATTTATGATACTTTGATAGACATCTTTAGAAGATGAATGCTTTTCTTCAAGACTATATGTATCATCACAATCAACTTTATCTCATGATAAGTTCTTGCATGTTTTAAAATTAATATGCCCATTAAAATGATGCCAAAGATACAGAAACATTTCAGGTCCTGAAGTCCTATCTCCTGTACCTGAATTCTTTCTTT
>PVJA010000607.1:122482-161256 GCA_004027025.1 Myocastor coypus | reverse complement strand
AGAAAAATAAATAAATAAAAATAAAAATAATAATATATCAATAATAGTACTGTAGGGCTTTTCTAGAAATTTGCCATATGGCTCAAATTTTCTTTAATTAGTATCACTTTTAAGGGATACATGCAATAAATGGTATTTGTTTCATTGTACGTGACAGGTACATGTATTCATCATTCAATAGTGACATAATGGTCAATTTTTCTATTTCTTCAAGCATTTGAAATTTTATATTCTATCTTTTTGAAATATTTAGCACATTATCATCGCTTAATCTTTTCACTTAAGATTTTGTAAATATTTCATTCCAAATTAAAGTATAGGAAAGACAATAAATATATCAATATGAAAACCATAATAGACACTTTGCCCAAGGAAAATTGAAAAATGATTTAAAAAATAGCATTGGTACAAATCTGAAAGAGAATATAGCTCCAGAAACCAGGACAGATAGTGAGAGACCTTGAAAGGAAAAAAATTGAGGTAAAAGAGAGTTCTGCTAGCCACCTTTTCCCCACACGTGTCATGTATCACTGTGAACAGAAGAATGGTCCAAATGACACTTCCATGACTAATTACTATTTGATCAGTTTAGGTGCTGAATAAAATTACTTTGACTTAGAATTAACATTTAGTAGTTGAATGGCTTTTGTCATTTAATTCATTCATATTTTAAATTTTGTAAAGATAAAGACATTAGTATTTTTTAGTTCATAATGCTTAGAGGATTCCAAATACGCTGCTTAGAATATATGATTCAGAACTCCTACGCTCTTTCTTTTGTTAAGGTAAGCACCCTTACTGTTTACTTTAACAAGCGTGGCTAGGACAGAGTGGACATAAAGATTGGAATAATATTAATGAACTAAGCCGTCCAAGAATTATGAACTGATTAAAGTAAATATACCTAATGTTTGTATTCATTGAAGTCCACTTTGTGTATGCTTATTGATAATTTTGCTAAACATAACTGAGAAATATTACTTACATACATGCATAGATAAAACAGAAATTAAATGTTGAAAATTATGATTAAAATGTTTTTTGAAGATTTGCTGCATAGGTCAACTGATTATGCTTAATGTGTCTTTTTTATATAGTTTGGAATTTTTTTTCTTTAAGATTACCTTCTTTTGCTTCTTGTTTTGGTAAAATTTGTCAAGGAAATTTCAACAATAACAATCAATTACAAACTTAAACTTCTTTACAAAAAGTTAGCATCATATTTAAACCCTTGCAAGTATATCATTAACAGATGTAATGAATATATATCTTCTCATATTTGTGTAAGATTCAAATCTGTTTACTGTTTTCCAAAATCATTGACTTCAATAGCCAGAAAGAAAATAGCATATTGTAACATGGAACAATGGAAAGAGAAAATTTGGCGAAGTAAACAAAAATGAGTTTGTTTGCACGAAAAATTTCTAGTTAAGACTGACTACTTATGCATGAAAGGGTAAGTGCAGAGAGAATTATATGTCATGCAGGTAGAATGAATACTAAGGTGGTGGGAAGAGTGGGTTATGTTAAATCTAATAGTCTGAAGCAGTGAAAAATGCCTCGTTTCTTTAGTTCTTTATTATTGCAGAGTAGGGAGAAGAAGATGAAACAACTAGACCTGCTTTTACTATTTAATTGAACTTGTAAGATATAAAATACAGCTTTCCACCTGTTGGTTATACATTACTTGAGCAAATAATAACCACTTAATTTACACATCCAACATAAAGAGAGGAAAACTTTACTCTGATAATGGCTTCAGTCTATGAAAACTCCAATGTGTTATTCTTAGAGCTGTGCTCAGACATGAGCATCATAGCAGAGTGATGTGGTGTCGGAAGGCTGGCTTCTCCATGGCAACGAACAGGCGGAGAGGGCATAAGAGGCAAAGAGAAAGGATCCTGGACTAGGTACATCAGCAAGCTTGTTCCCCAGGATTGGCCCCCTTTAGTGAGGCTCATCTCCCTTTCTCATCGCTTCCTGAGGCTGGACTCTAACCCTGATCTCATCAGTGGATTCCTCTATCTATGATGTAAGAGCGCTTGTGAGCCAGTAACTCTTAAATGTCCACTGTCAACAAAGTCTTCAGAGCAATTAGTCTTTGGAAAATATATAATTGCCAACCGATGACAGTGAAGAAGGAAATTGGTTTAAAGTTATATAGTATACATTTTCATAATGTACGACTCATCATCTTTGATGAAAACTTTCCTAGTGGCTAAAATATAATTGGATCAATGATGTCTTTTAGAAAAAAATTGTTAATTTTATAAGTTCATCATTTAAAAATAGTCCTTCTATAGGTGATAACCACTTGGAAATGTGTAATGTGAATAATCATAAGCTTTTTCTCAGGGTTTCAGGATAACCCTTCCTTTCCATCTCAAGTGATCCCCAAGCTGTCTAGTAAACATGTAATCCTCTGCCTTTCTGCTTTCTTAAGTAAAAGTCTGAAACTTTTATGGTGCCTAGAAAAACATTTTGTGCCTAATTTCATATTTCCAAATTTTCACAATATGCAAGACTCAAGATTAATGGATATCATCATTCATCACAATCCTTTAAATTCTCAAAGAATGAGAAAGTCTCAAATATTGTGAAAGAGAGCCGGGCGTGGTGGCTCACGCCTGTAATCCCAGCATTCGGGAGGCTGAGGCAGGAGGATTGGTGCGAGTTCGAGATCAGTCTGGGCTACAAAAGTGAGCTTAAGGCCAGCCTCAACTGCATAGAGAGACCCTGTCTCCAAAAGACAAAAAAAAAATATTGTGAAAGAATCTTATAAAAATAGATTGTATACAATATTACACTTGAGAAACAGGTATTTCTTCTGCACTGCATGATGGTATTCTTGCCACATTGCCTGAAATAGAGTCAGGAAAATGAGCAGCAGTGAAAATGAGATGCATGCCTCATCTTAATCTTTCCATAAATAAATCTTATTTGAAACACTT
This sequence comes from Myocastor coypus, assembly GCA_004027025.1. Classification (NCBI taxonomy): domain Eukaryota; kingdom Metazoa; phylum Chordata; class Mammalia; order Rodentia; family Myocastoridae; genus Myocastor; species Myocastor coypus. Next base: position 158,305 of record PVJA010000607.1, on the reverse strand, counting down.
ATTGGTTGGTATAGAAATCAAAAGGACATAATCTCTATCTTTATAAATATATCCCACTCACTTTCCAATATTAGCATATCCATTTGAAGTCCCTGAATACTACAGACATACATAGGCTTTAACATTTAAGACTTTTGCAAATAGTTTTCAGTGTGGTTTTCTGGCTACAGACTTCAAACCTTGATATCATGTAATAGCGGCAGAAATCATATACAGCTTGAGATATTTCATACAAAATGCCCTTTAAAAAGACTTAGCAAAATTTTAATTTTCCAAATTTAATCAACAGTGCCACCAGCTGGTTACATTAATACAGAAAAATATTAGAATAGTTTAACTTTTATAGGCTGTTGTATTTTACATTTCACAACAAAATAACGTAATTAACTGTAAGTGCTTATACTTAATGGAAAGTATTTTGAAACTTTCGTTAACTTAATGCTATTTCTTTATAGTGAGATATTAGTAATTATCCAGCTTTATAAAGTTTGGCAAAGCATTTTAATTTAGTTTCTTTTATGGCATCCCTGAATTAGTAAGCACAAATCTTTTCTTTTCGGGTGAACTAATATAAATAATACCTAGATGCCAAGAGTTTTAAACAAATCCAATAATTAAAGCACAAAATACATCATTAAAGATATAATTTCTCTTACCTTAGCAATCATGATATATTGAGATGCTATTGTTCACTCAATAAGTAGCTACATCATCCTATTTTTATCAGTACACAATTGCTTATGAATCATAATTGTTGTAACATTTACATATCTTTCTCCTCTTTCATTAAATTTATTTCTGCTTCTTTGTCTTCTTCTATGTTTCCTTGTCTGTGTGACTAACCATTGACCATTTATGTCATTGTTGCCAGCTCTTCACCATCCCAGCCACAACGATGCATGTAAATTTATCTTTCAACAGGCTCTGTTTTACTTGAATTTTTTTCTGGCTATGAATAAACCTAGTTCTAGTATGTTCCAGTGCAGCTGATGTCTATATCATCAAATTTGCCTACTTCTAGAAAAAGTACCAAACAAAAAGAAAAGAGTAAATGTAATATACTTTGAATCATTCAACACTTTTAGTGGTGAGAGTCTGGTATGCATTTTTCACTTATTTCCTAATTGAATCATTACTTAAGTGAGACAGAAAATATAAAAGAACAAAACATGTATTATTCAAGCATCAACGAACAAATTGAGATACTGCTTTCAGAATGGTTCCAGCCAATACCTTGACCATCCTGTTGGAGAAGCTAAGATAGATGCATTTCAGTCCTTAAAACTGCATCACCATTTACAACCAGAAGCAGCATGTGGTTCATCCATGGGCTGATGAGTGAATAGTGTGTGGTCCTGGCTTCTTCATCCCATGATGGCCCGCAGAGCAGCTCAACAAGTCTCGACTGCAGGTGTGATAATCATTTTGTGGTCCACTATAATTACTGAAAGGAAGAACGAAAGGCAGATCATGGCACATCTCATTTTTTTTCCCCAATATTCTTCCCACAGCCCAATGGAAAGAAGTGATCTTTGCAAATGAGCTATCTCCAGCAACCTCCAAATAAAGAGATCAGCTTTCTTTTATAGGACAGTGACAACATTGGTGCGTCTTCTAAGTCTTTTGGTATCACTTCTTTTCCAAAGGAAAGAAAGTTTCCTTTGACATTTTACTTCACACTCAAACATTTTCTGAAGGTTTTGCCAGATTTTTCTTTTCAGGCAACCTATTTGCAACAAATATATCCTTTAATTATACTTATAAAAAGCGAAAGTTTGAATGAAAGTCTTGCAAAGCTAATTTCAATTATCTTGGTGTTTTCTTCAAACTTATGTTTAATTCATATATATGTGACCTATTTTAGTCACAAAAGAGCAACAAAGAGCGTGAAATTTGGAGTTTAGCATAAATATTCAGTATACTTATGGGAATTTAGTTTTATGACACTTGGTATCAAGACAGTATAAATTTTGTCATAATTATTTTGAAATAAAAACAATATAAATATAGACAATAAAATATAAATATATAAATGAAATGAAATATAAACAATAAAAATATTAGGTATTTTTAAAATTACATTTCATATGGATGTCTTTATACAGAGTGGGCTAAGGGATCTTTAAGGATGAGGCATTTAACTCATAACATGCCAAGCCTGAGTTTTAATATAAGGTTATTAATGAGTAACAGTTAGCAACATCTCTCTGATATATAGCATATTTAAGAGAAGAATACATTTCTTTATTTTGTTACTATGCATGAAATATATAGCACCTAAGTGGCTGTTGTGAAAATTAATATCAAGCCAATTTTATCAAGCCATTTTTATCAAGCAGCCACATCTTCTCCATAAAAGATATTCAAGCGCTCTTTGCATCCACTGAATTATACTGAGAAAATTTATTAGTTTTATGCAAACTATTGAAAAGTCAAAGGATAGAGAAAAAAAGATGAAATAAATTTTTAAAGAGTGCCAGAAGCCGCACAAAGCATGTGAAACATCTGAGTTATTAATCTTCAGGAGATCTGGAAGCAGAAAAGTAACAAATATTACAAGATTATTAATAAATTCAAAGACCTGAACTCTAATTAACTAATATTTTGAATGTGTGACCATTTCACAGGACACCTCATCAAAGTAATCAGTACATGGAACCGAAGCGTGGTCCCACCCACACGAGGAATGCCATCTATGTATACAAATAAGAACTTTCTAAGTGATCTTCTGAAATAGCTCTTGAGGGCAGGGGAGTAGCTCAATGGTCTAAGTGCCTGCTTGGCAAGGGCAAGAACCTGAGGTTGATCCCGGGTACCACACGCTGTGTCACCCCGGGAATCCCAGGTGTGGTGCCTCATACCTGTAGTCCCAGTGCTGAGAAGCTGAATCAGGACCGGATCCCTTCCTGTTGACATTGGGTTAGTGGATCATTTAGGCTCTTTCAAGGTGATACCCATACCTAGGGAAGTATATAGCAGTATTTCCTTCCTCTTTTGTATTATCTGGTCCATAGGGATTTGTCTGACTATTCAAAGTTGCGAAGTCTCCTTATTTTCAATCTTGTCTCCTTGAGGGCCTGGCCTGTCTGACTGCCTATAATATTTGTATCTGGTTCAGCTGCGTACAACATTCTGCCCTGAGTTGCTGTGAGGTAAACATGGTCAATGACCATTCTGGCTCATTCAGGCCAAAAGGGGTTGTACTTATTGGCCAGCAGTCAGAGATCCTCTCCAGAGGTTCTATCAAAGGATTTCAATAGATACCAGGCATTTTTATCTTGGGTACGTGTATAGCTTTGAGTCTGGAGGAAACAAAACCAAAGAAACAATTAAACACACATGGGTCAAATAATCACATTATCAGGATGTATATGTATGGTGAAATAGAAAATGCTCCAAAGGGAAAGGGAACTGGGGAGGCTGAGATTTACTATTTTAGCGTTAATTAATTAATTAATTCTTTCGGGAAAATACAGAGAATGAGAACAGTTGGGTTAAATGGACAACTGGGACAAACTGTAGTTGTAGTATCTGAGGGATATCCACACTGATTTTCACAATACTTGTGTCAGACTGTACTCCCACAGACCGTGGAGATTTCAGTTCTCACTACAGCCACTGCAGAATTTGCTACTGGTTGATTTCTTGAGCAATTCTTTCTGGAACGAGATGGAATCTCAGTGTTGTTTTAATTTTCATCTCTTGAATCACCAGTGATTTTGACCATTTTTTCATACATTTATTTGCCACTTCCAGTTCATTATCTGAGAAGAGTCCATTCTTTTCAGATGATCTTTTTTTGTGTTTGGTCTTTAAATTTGGGAATTTGTTGTTGTTGCTCTTTGTATGTTCTTGAGATTAGCCATCTTCTTGCAGTTTCTCAAAGTTTGGCTCCAGATATTTTTATTCTATGTCGATGTTTATCTTGCCCAAGTTCATCTTTCCTTTACATTGCATTTAAAAATGATAGTAGACAGTATTTTAAAAACTGATTAGTAATAATGTACGTTAGCTTGTTTGTATTTTCTGTTCTTGTCAATATATTTTCATGTTTAAACGTTTATTTCACTTTTCACAGAATTATTTACATGACAATATTGTAGTGTAATGTTGTCCTTCAATGGATGGCCAGAGGACCACATCCCTTTTTATAATAAAAAAAATTTTAAAACTATACTGAATAACACTGTTATCATTAAAGTAAAATTTTCAAATTATCCAGTGATAACACAATTCTAATAAGGAATTTCAAACAGCAATAATAACATAGAAATTAATTTTTTTCTAAGCTAGAAACGCAAATCAGAACAGACGCAAAAAGTGTATCAGTATTATAGGCTATTTCAGTATCTACAATTTAGAGACAGTAAACAATATTATAGATTCAACTCTTAACACAAAGTAAGCCTGAATTCAATGATGGCTGTGAAGAAAAAGCTAGAATTGAGGGCAGTGCAAAATTACAGTTAGATAATTGAGTAGAACTCTGTATAGTTCTTTTATATCTTCATTCAAGAAAACAAATATCTATGTAATGGTTACATAAAATTGAATAAAGTAATTTTCTATGATGATCTTGCAATTGATGATAGTTTCAGTGGGGTGATGGAGGGAGACATCACTGTTTTACTGAAAAGTAAATCAGTGGGCTTTAAAACGATATATCCATAAGTACAAGCCAAAACCACAATTTTTTTATAATTTTTTTTCTACATTTGAATGAGTAGTAAATTTCTAAAAGACATTGTAAAAGGAATAGCATTTCTATATCATTCTAGGTATAAATGTAAATATTTCAGACTTGTCACCTATTTAATGCCATAAAAATAGCATTTTAATTTATGGGTAATATGCTAGCTATGGACTGTCTTAAGTAGTAGTCAGGCTTGCTATCATTTGAAAGCTGCTGGAACCCAATCTACATCTGTTTCAGTCCCTTTGCCTTGGAATAAAGTCCTCTCTTTCTTTCTTTCTTTCTTTCTTTCTTTCTTTCTTTCTTTCTTTCTTTCTTTCTTTCTTTCTTCTTTCTTTCTTTCTTTCTTTCTTTCTTCGTGTATTTGGTACAGGATCTCACTATGCAGATTAGACAAGTTTCTTGCTATGTATCCCTCCATGAGTTTGTTTGATATTTTTCTAACCTGGCAGCTGACTGAGTCTAGAGTGTGTTTACCCAGAGAATGATAAATGATGGCGACTCAAGGTCTTTTACAACTTACCTGGAACACATTCTTATGGTCTCCCCTGGTCAGACACCACTACCTCATATATTTTATTATATAAATAAGCAAGTGAAAGAGTCCAGTACATGATCAAAGGAGGGGAAAATTACCTTACAGTTTCTATATGGAAAGAAGAGGGAACATACCTTAAAATTATTAGGGAAGAATTTAGTGAGAATGCATCATGCAAGAAATAGATCCACATGAGTTCAAAACCCGGTCCCACAGGAAAAAAAAAAGAAAGAAAGAAAGAAAGGAAAGGAAATAGATCTAGTACTTCCATACAGCCAGCAAGAATCAGAGAGAGATGCTTAAGTGATTACACAGAGTTGCTGAACTACTTTTCAAGACTTTTAATAATGATTAATCTGCCACTTTGTTACACAGTAGCATTCAGTAAGCCTAAAAGATTATTTTGAAAATAAAGTCTGTGTCGGGTGTAAATAATAATTGATTTCAGTGGTCAAATAATCAAAAGATCTTTGTGACCAAAATGGAAATGTCTAGCTTCAAAGGTTGCTCATTGATGTGTAACAGAAGTCCTTATGATGTGTTTCCTTAAGTTATTCCATAGAATCTATGTAATACACTAGAAATATATGGAAATTAAACATTTTGTGTGAAAATACAATCAGTTTCATATGGATTTTGACAGACTAAAGCCAGGAGATGGTTATCTATATTAGGCTTTATCCACATCATAATTAACATGTTTTTTAAAGATATACAATTAAAGCTGATTAAATTAAATAGCTAGGAAATTAAAAGTCATAATCCAGGAATTTTAGTTAAACATATATATCTAGATTGATTCTTGGAGTGAGATTAACTTTGGAAATAGTGAGGAATGAGGATAAAATATGAAACATTTTACAGAAAAGAGGGGAAAATTACTTGCATTTGATTATGCTATGTGAAATTTTCATTCTAAAGTCTGCATTCTTTGGGCTCACTGGAAACTCATTCATTCCAGCAATGAGCCCCCATTCATGAGTGTGCAGTCAGAAATTCATTCAATCCAGTAACAAAGCCAGGCATGTGAGTGGAACTTCACCCATCAGATAGGCCTAGTATGGAAAAATGCAGCAGAACTCCTTGCAGAGAAGATAGAAACAAGACCCATCAAAATGATTCAGGAACAGAACCTCTCGCCAGCATGATACAGCAGGTTCACCTCCAAGGGCTACCACAGAAAGAAGTAGAGCTCAGTAGCCAGACCCATGCCACACCCACCTGGACCAGATTGAACTTGGTAGATCCAGATCTCATGCTAAGGTAAGAACTCTACGAAAGTTCTACACCAAAGGTCAGAAGGCATGGCTATAAAAAATGACAAAAACAAGGAGTAAAATGTGCTCTCAGGCTCCAAGCCCACCCAGAACAAATACAGGAGACAATAGCATAGAAGAAATTGGAAATCACACACCTGAAAACTGAAATAATAGCATCTGAAGGAAAGAATTGCAAAAGTTAGAGAGGAAATCAGATCAGAAATAATTTCTGAAGTAAAAAATAAAATAATATCTATAATAAAAGAAGTACTAAGTGCTTCTAAAGATGACACTGATAAGACATAGAGAACAGAAAAATGATGGAATCCTTAAATGAGCAATATAACAAAGCAATAAAATTTATAAAGCAGATTTAAAGTGCTATACAGGAACTTAAAACTGCTATCAGAAGCTGGCATAACCAATTCAATGAAAGTGAAAATACATTTTCATACCTTAAAGACACTATTGCAGCTAGTGAAGAGATAAGAAAAGATTTCTTCAAAACATTTAGGACACAGGAAAAAAAAAATTCAACATCTGTGACATGACGCAAAGATAAGCAATGTAAGACTAACAGACATCAATGAGAAAGGAGCCTGTACAAATGATATAAAAATATGGGCAGAAGTAATAGCAGGAAACTTCCTAAATATGGGGAAACAATTTGACATTCAGATAACTGAAGCACAGAGAACTCCAAATAACATCAACTGAATTAAACTCACACCCAGACATATAGTAATCAAGATCCCAGAAATTCAGCCCGTAACAGTATACTAGAAATGGCTAGAGAAAAGAAACATCACATTTGAAAGAAAACCTATTAGAATAGCCGCATATTTCTTTTTACAAATGATCAAGTCAATAAGAGCATGGAGCAAAGTACTACAGATCTTGCAAGAAAACAAATTCCATCCCAGACTGCTATAGCCTGCAAAAAACTCTTTCAAATTCAATGGAGAAGTGAAATACTTCCAGGACAAAGAACAGCTAAAAACTTTCATGATGACAAAGCCAACCCTGTATAGTTTACGAAAAGATATTCTAGAGAGGGATCAAAATGCCAATAGCTACATGAAGGAGAATGGAAAGAATCCACCAAATAGGGCAAACAATTAAACACTGGAGAAAAAGAGATATATAAAAGCAGTCTTTCACCTATTTTTTGTATACATTAGCAGAATATGCCCTACATCAGCATATTTTGCAAATGAACTTCTTCTTCACCCTATGGGTCATGATTTTGTCTGGTACTAAAGGATGGATATCAAGGAAATAGTAGTAGCCCAGTCCTGCAAGTGACCCCTGCCACCATTAAGCATTACGGACACTGTCCATGTCCAAGACACACTAGAACTTATCCCTTCCCCAAATGGTTAGAAGTTTTGGTCATACACTTGCCATTCCAGGATTTGTGTTATGTTTTATCCGTAGTAATACTTTATTGCCATGGGAACTTTTTCTTCTTTAATATCTTTGTATATATTATAATAGTCAAATACTATCTGAATTCTCTGAATTGATTTCAGATTCATACATATTTTGTCCAACGTTCTGGCCTCTAAGTTGGATTCATGATTTGATTTGAATTTGGGAATATTGTTTTGAAATATTTAGTTTAATTTTTATTAATTAATATTTCATAAATTTTCTGAATATCATTTAAGTATACTTTTTGTTTTATGATTCATACCATATCTTTGACTTTCAATCTACTTGTAAAACATGGTATAACATTTTCTCCTAGCATTAGAAATTTTAAAAACAATATATACATATACATATACATATATATATATATATACATATATATATACATATATATATATACATATATGTATGAGTTAGGATAGATATACAGCTATTTTATTTTAGTTCATTGAGAATGTGTTTGTATTACTATTGTTTAGTAAAGAGAAGAAAATAAAGTCTACATTCTTTCATTGTTACATGAAAACAAGTTAATAGTGACCCACCCCCCCCCAAAAAAAAAGAGAAAGAGAAATTGAAAATTTGTCTATGAAATACATCAAGAGAAGTGTTTCTTTAAAAAAGCTGAATGACAAACTGCTGCAGTTATTTGCATTGTCATGAAGGGTGCCGAGGGAAAATTTCCATGGGCCAGGATTTAAGCTAGAAGACCATGCTTCCGTTCTTGTCCTGTGTGCATACTCAAAGGAGAAAAGCTAGAAAGGTGATGTAGTTCAGCAAAAGTAATAGGTTTGGGGATGAACACATTACACTGGACCACATCTAGTGCTATGACATTCAAATATGTTTTATAAGCCAAGGGATCGACAGCATCTTCTTCATGTGAGCAATGTCTCCTTTCCACAACCCCTGGTTAAACTGAATTTTATTTATAAATAGTACCCGAAAATATTGTGATGCCAGTCTTCCTTCTGCTAAATCCTTTGACATATCTAAGGCAGTTTAAATTCCTAACGTGCCAAGAATTTGAATAGTGAGAAATTATTTTTTTTTAATTTATTATTTATTTGTTTTCTTGTTTCAGAACCTTTGTTTGTTTATTCATTCATTTTTATGGCCGGCTCAGCCTGTCCCGAGGGCAGGGCTGGTGCAGCATGTGGTGCCGGGGATCGAACCATGGTCCCTGAAGCCGCCCAAGCTTTCCCAAGCAGGCGCTCCAGACCACTGAGCCATCCCGCCGGGCCCTAGTGAGAAATTATTAAAAGAAACTAATTCTAAGTTTCCTAATCAAATTCACACATACTTTAGGGTAGTTACTCATTGCAGAATAACCTTCTTGGTGTTTTTTTCATGTTGGAATTTTAATGAAAGACTTAAAAACTGACAAAATCTTATTTTAAGTCATAATTTATGTTTTTTATTTCATTTGCAACTGGATACAATACTTCATACATTGTAACAGCTCTGTAATAGTTCATACAGTGTGTCAACTTGAGAACTGAAAAATTGAAAATATTAAAGATTTTGAAAAAAAAATTTTAAAAAAGCCTGGTGTGATGGCTCACGCCTGTAATCCCAGCACTCAGGAGGCTGAGGCAGGAGGATTGGTGCAAGTTCGAGACCATCCTGGGCTACAAAAGTGGACTCAAGGCCAGCCTGCACTGCATAATGAGACCCTGTCTCAAAAGTACAAAAAAAAAAAAAGATTTTGTTCTCACTCATACATGATTTTGTAAACATCCTAGGACTACTAACAAAACAAGGAAGGAAAAGAGGCTCGCGCTTGCCCCCTTTTGCTCTTGTTGCTTTGCAATCTTCTGTCACCTTGTTGCCTGTGTGCCTTGTGACCCTGCCTCGGAGCCAGCCAGTTATGGACTGAAATCTACACATATTATAACATAATTAAACCTTTTCTTCCTTAAATTTGGGTGTTGAGTATTTTGTGGCAGCAAGGAGAAAAAAGTAACCAAGATGCCTTCCATGACTGTTTGGGAGTGTCAATATCCTTCTAATACTCAAAGTGATAAAAGCATTGACAACTTCAGTTTTTGCAAATTTTGGTTTTACCTTTCCTTATTAGTAAGATTCTGACTTTTTTCATTCAAAACTCATGTCTATGTAATAAAATCTACATTTTGTCTCATATAATTATCAAACCCAGGGCTTCTGACCTTACGTTTGTAAACAAAATTCCTTCCTATAGGAAACCAAAAAGAGAACAAAGCATCCATTGCCTTTTGTCTTGTCTTACCAGTGCTCATTCCGTATGGTTATAGAGTACTTCCTGTGTTTGAGAACAAATTTTCTTCATAAACATTACTGATAGCTCCAATTACCCAAAAAGTTGCCAAGCTAGATTTTTAAAATATTTGTTTCTTTTCATTTTTTGGATGAAATCACACTTACTTTTACAAATTAAAAAATAACATTTTATTGGGCCGGCAAGATGGTTCAGCAGACTAAAGCTCCTGCTGAGGAAAGCTTAGGCAACTGCAGGGACTACGGTTCAATCCCTGGCACCACATGCTGTGCCAGCCCCAACCGCAGGGCAGGCTGAGCTGGCCATAATAAAATAAATAAATAAAATAACATTTTGTTTCTTATTATATACTTGAAATGTCGTGTATATAATATGCATATGTGCAGTTATATGGGCATGGGTACACACAAGCATACAATTAAAGCACCATCACCCATATTTGACTATTAAAATGTACAAAAGATACAAGAAGACACAAGAGAAAACACTTTTCTTTATACATATAGTAATAGAGAAATGAGACTGAAGGCCAATTAATATCCCTAGAAGCAGGGGACCATAAACAGAGCCCAGGGAGGGCTGCTTTCTGTTACCTGGAAATCCTAGAAAGCTGGGATACAAGGTTGCAGATTGCAGCTTAGCCTGCAGTTGCCCTGTTCTTTGATCCCTTGCTTGCGATGTTAATGGTTGTCTCCTCCCCTGCTTGAAGTGTTATCCGTTAGCATCTGTGTGAACCTACAGTTAAGTAAATGGCAGAAGACATAGTGTTTTGTAATCTGTATTCATTAAAGTAGCAGCGCACATTCCTTAACCAGTTTTTTTAGCCCTCAATAAAAATAAGATATTTCTGAGGCTCTGGGCTCACTTGAAGAGAGACCTCAGTGAGTCCGCTGAAGCTATATTCATCGGATCTTCTTGTCATTTCTTTCGGCACCGACAGATAACATACAACAAATACAGGTGAATTATTCAATATTATTGAAGCAGAAGTGTGTGTGTGTGTGTGTGTGTGTGTGTGTGTGTGTGTGTGTGTTTGTAATAGACTCAATGTTACAGAAAAAAGAAAAATCTGGCTTTCAAAGTTCTGAAATCACAATTTGAGCTTCAATGTTTATGTACTTGAGTCTCATGCACTTTTATTTCATTATTACTATGGGATATGTACAGTTCCTTCCTGGGCACAAAAGAGAAGCAGGTGAAAACAAGGAAATCCTTTATTATCAGGCCTGCAAGCGTGGCCAAAAGAGAAGCGGAGACCTTCGAGGTGGAGACAGAGGCTGGAGCTTTTACAGGATTGGGCTAGCAGCCAAGTACACATTGACAACACGAACTGGTTGGGAAGGCTTGGCACATGAAGATCCCAAAAGGAAAGCACTGGTTAACTCGGGGAGAGGGAACAGAAGACAGTCTGGGAGCAGTTCCTCATCATTGGCTCTGAGATTTCCAGTGCAGTGCTGACTCAGAGGCAGGATGTCCCAATAGACTGCTGCATGGGCGCAGACCCAGCAGAGAGCATTATGCTATCTTTATTATCTGAATATTTATCTGTCTATCCATCTGTCCATTTCTCTCCCTTCATCCATCCACCCATGCTCCATTGATCTGTCCACCTACATATGTATAATCTGGCCATTAAAACTTTAAACAAAACAAAACAGACTTCTGAGAGCACAAAGAACATTAAGTATTTATATTCAGGAAAAAGAAAAGTGAAATTTTCCTCATCCTAAAAGAATATTTATAAATCTCATCAATAAAGCATCAGTATGTAAATTTAGAATCAGTGGTTGATATTCTTTTTTCTTTCTTTTTTTTTTTTCTTTGTCTTTTTGAGACAAGGTCTTTGCTATGCAGTTCAGGCTGGCCTTGAGCTCACTTTTGTAGCCCAGGCTGATCTCGAACTTGCACCAATCCTCTTGCCTTGGCCTCTCAAGTGCTGGTATTACAAGCATGTGCCACCGTGCCTGGATTCCTTGGTTGATATTCAATGCTATTCAAAATATTTTACTTTCTGACTCAACATTTGTAACATGCATGAAATTTAAAATAACTTACTATCAACGTGCTGGATTCACATCACAGATGAGTTGAGTAGGAGAATTGATCAAATTTGTAGATTTATTTGTGAACTAGGGGGAAAAGAACAGGTCATGTTCACCATCATTTTTGTAACTCTTCATAGACCTTTATGTCTATCAGTTTCTTAAGATGTTACGGAGATGACGCCATCAGACCCTCTTCCGGTTTGGGATGTGTTAATACTGTGAAACATGCTCATGGGTTTTCTGGGTTCATGTCTCCTGTGTTGCTTTGAAACCAGCAATTTAGGTACCCCTTAAAGTCACAATCAGTGAGTCCAGCTAATGGTGTATCCTGCTTTGCCTGTTACTTTATTAGAACACAGAGGCTAAAAAGAAAAAAAAAATCTGCCTTGTTTTAAACAAAACCAACTTTGCAGCCTTTAGAAGATGCATTTCTCTTTCATGTACACAAAGAACCAAGATCTATAAGCTTGGAAAACCAAGATTTACAAGCAAGTTGCTAAGTACAATCATAAGAAATAATCTCTTCCCAGTGTGTGGGAGAATTATAGAGATAAATACCAAAGGCTTTTTTATTCAGAGCACAGTAAATATTATACCAGGCAGCAACAACTCTTGCATATTTTGTCTCCTTTCTGTTTAATGGGTTATATGAAGGCGACTTCATGAAAAAGCATCATCCTCTGATAGAAGATGATTGTTGCTGTAGTACATTTCTATACCTTGATCCAAGAAAATGTTGTATGAAATACCATGCAAATCTAAATAGCTTTACCAAACATTTTAAATAGTTGTGAAGAAAGCAGCCTGAAAGAATTACAATAATGTTCAAATCCAGATAGGTTTTCTCAGTAAAAACAATTTGCTATGGGGAAATAACCTATACGGTAAAGTTACTGCTGAATAAAATTCATCTTCATTCTGCGAGTTTCTACTACACAAATATTGGAATCTATGAGTAAGACAATCATATAGCTGGATATCATTTGTTTTTCTATTTATTCATTGGTCCATCATTAAGAGAACATTTAGACTTATATAGCAAGAAATATCTAGCATTTTACTGTTTAAAACCTGTAGTTGGAAACTTCGTGAGCATTTATATTAAAAAAAAAATGATCTCATACTCAGTGAGTTGTACATATATCATTTTCTCAGATCTCCATGTAGTGAAATCTTTGGTTTTGTCCCTTGGCCCTGTAGAAATAAGACACTAAGAAGTGAAGAACAATAAACAAAGCTTAGGGTGGTTGTAATCTGTTACTTAGGGATTTTAGAAAACTAGGATTTAAAAAAGGTATAACAGCTTATCCTCATTGATGTCGCCACTCTTACTTGAGACACAGGTGTAACAGTTTAATACTGATTGATGTCTCCACCCTTACTTAAGACGCTGGTGATCCCCTCTCCTCCCTGCAAATCTTCTATTGTGACCTAAATAAAAAGGAAATGCTTCTAGAGTTCTGGCCTCACTTTGAGAGAGACAGATCTCAGTGAGATCTCTGAAGCTACATTCATTGGGTCTTCTCCTCGTTTCTTTCGGTTCCGGATCACAACATACAACATTGCCCCTTGTATTTAATTGTTCAAAGAAATCATTAGCTTTAATGCAAATGAATGTTAATATCTAATTAGTTATTTTCTATCCAATAGAGTATAGATTCTTAGATGCTATACTTTGTGTTGATTTCACCCTTGTAGCAGAAATTGATTAAGCTCAACTAATGAAAAGTTAATCAAACTAATAGTAATTACACATGAAGAATAAAAATATATATTTTTAACTAAGCACAATTGCTTTCAGACTGTGGACTTGCATCCTGGCATATCATGGACTTTGGGGAAATCTTACTTTTTCAGGAGAAAGCAAAGTTTACTTCTCTATTACATCCTCAAAGTAACACTAGAGCTTTCACAGTATAAGTACCCTTTACCAGTACCTAACATTAGATAGAGAATTCACTTCCAACTTTTTTTTCTATGAGGTAGTGCTAGATTTATATCCTGCACCCAAAGATTCAGATTTATAGATATCAATTATTTAGGGTAGTTATTGTTTATGAATTAATAAGTTTTCCTCTATAGCTTTGGCTTTTAGGCATTGTAAATTTGTAGGCACTTTAAATAAATAAGAAATCAGCTTATTTTAACAATAAAGTTTGTTTAGCTTCTATGATTTGTAAGTACGGCTAATACAGATACAGTAGTTCTCAAGTTTCTTCAGCAATTTGGATATAAATCACCTTTCTCTTCTGGTTCTAATTATTGTTATTTTCTTCTATTACTTATTTTATATAGGTTATTTTTATTTATTTTTTTCTTGTTTCAGAAGTTTTTGTTTGTTTATTTATTTTTTATTTTTTATTTTTTTTGTGGCCGGCTCAGCCTGCCCTGAAGGCAGGGCTGGCGCAGCACATGGTGCCGGGGATCGAACTGCGGTCCCTGAAGCTGCCCAAGCTCTCCCAAGCAGAGGCTTTAGACCATTGAGCCATCCTGTCGGGCCCATATATAGGTTATTTTTAATTCAAGCTCTTTCAACTCCAGTGAGAAGATACTAATACTAAAACAGACAGCATTTCATGAAGCATGAGAAAGCCTTCCTTCACACATAAATCTTTGCAGAGCTGGCTTTATGACCCAGACAGGCTTTTAGTAAAACCATGTGGAAAAGTTTTAATGAACTTTTTGACTAACATAGTTGATGATAAATATATGTCTTAATTTAACTATTCCTAAAATTTCATTGAATTCCCTTTCTGGTGTGTCTGGAAATGTTCACGGAGGAGAGTTACATTTGAATCAGTAGAACATCCACGTTCATTGGTTTATGTGGACATCTTTCAGTCAGTTTTTGGCTACACTGACAAAGAGTAGCGAAAGCATTAAATTGCTTTGCTTGCTGGATTGCTTGAGTGGAGACCTTGATCAGAATGGGATTCAGAACACCGTATCTCCTCATTTTCAGGTCCATGGGACGTTTTTCTTCTATTCTTTCTGCTTATGTGGAGAAAGTAGGCTAGCATACAGTAGAAATGACAAATTTACAGAAAATAACCAAAATACTCAAATTCTTGTGTTTGCATGTTTATGCTTCCATATAATTTCTTTCTACAATTTAGGTAACTCATATGTACACATATACTTTTTCTAAAAATTAGACATCTGTCTAACCTAATTTTTTTTATCTGTACAGGAGGATGGTATAATAAATTAAATACATAAATTAAGAACAAAGTTTATATTAAGTTAGTATTTGGTGTTCTCCATACTACAAATAAAATACACAAATCATGAAATAAGTGTGTATTGATGTAATCCCAGCCCTCGAGAGCTGCAGCACGAGGATCATTATAAGTTCGAGACCATCCTGGGCTCCAAAGTGAGCTCAAGGCCAGCCTGAACTGCATAATACGAACTTGTCTCAAAAAAGAAAAATCATCCAGTGTTAGATATGAGGTTAACTAGTAGATAAAGTTCAAAATAATATTTTAATTATGATTTATTCACTGTATAAGTTAATATATAGTAAACAGACAAAATATGTTTAATGCATATGTAATAGTTTGAGAATGTTAACACTATGATATTAAGTATAAGAAAAGTAAAAATAACATAAAATATGAAATATTGCACATATACTTTTAAAAATATTAATTTTTTTCATTCTTGGACATTTGCATTTTTCTTCCATAGTATACCTGAAAAACCAGCAGTACAAAACAACTTATTTGAAGAATATATATTGGCTGAATTTCTTACATGTTGGATGTTCACTTTTATTCTATTAGGTACGATAATGTAATAATTCACAATCTATAGTTTTCTGTAAAATTGAGGCCATTATAGTTGTTTGCAAAAAAAAGACTATAGCTTGTACTTGATGCTGACATCTGTGAGTCGCGACCCTGGCAGGGGTTGAACGACCAAAACACAGGAGTTGCCTAAAGCCTTTCCGAATTATAACTGTAGCAAAATTACAGTTTTGAAGTAGCCACCAAAATTATTTTTTGGTTTGGGGTCACTGCAACATGAGGAACTGTATTGCGGGGTCATGGCATTAGAAAGGTTGAGAACCGCCATGTAATGGATGCATAATTTTTATAGTGGGCAAACACCTAGTGGAGAGGTGGTAGATTATTTCAATTTCTTTCTGCTAGCTTTTCTTACAGAAAATTTGGGTACTGAGAATGATTTTGTTTATTTTGCGAGTATCTTGAAAAAATAAGATTAAGTTTAAATGCATCAGAATCACTAGTTTCATATTGCGTGTGCATGTATGTACATGTATGTGTTCCAGGAATTGAACTCAGGACTTCATGCTTGCCAGGCAGGCACTGTACTCTGAGTTACATCCCCATGCTGCTATTTCAGATGTGAAGGTAGGCTTGTCTTCCCTTTTTCAGAGATAAGCTACATGGCCTGTTTCTGTGGAGGGAGGGGTGTTACGTGTCTGACACTTTTTCTGTCAGGCAGATCCTAGAGAAGGCAGGATAAAGGCAGCCTTTCCTCTTCTCTTTTCCCCCTCCAGTTTAGAAGTCAAGTTACCTACCCTGTAATTCCTTTCACTATTTTCTTTTGAGACAGGGTCTCTGCATATGTTCAGGCTAGATTTGGACTCTGTATGTAATCCAGGCTGGCCTCAAGAGCTCAGTGGTCTTCTTTCTTCAGCCTCCAGAGTGCTGCCTCAACAGGCACACTGACCACCGTACCTGGATAACAGGTGTTTTCTTCTTTGATTCCTTTCTTTAAGTTCATAGAGCAAATTCTAACAATGGTAATCAAAGCAAAATTATCAGTTGGATATTTTTTCTTTGAAAATAATATGTGCTATGAATAAAACAATTAAGGCAAATAAACCAAAAACAAAAATATCCTCTATAATGATTGTGGTATTAATTGGGTAAAATCCTAATAAATGTAAGATTGTAAAATTTTCTAAACAGTGACTTACTTTTCATATTATTGCTTCCTTTTTACTTTTTAATTAAATTACCAAAAATGATATGTATTTCTTCAGTAAATTTCTGTTCAACCCTCGGGTATAGAAGACCAAATGAGTGTGGAAGCGAGCTCAGTGCAGGGCAAATCATGCACAGAGCCAGCTGAGCTGAGACACGCGGAATGGATGGTGGCCCCGAGGAGGCGAGCACAGGCAGAGAGTTGGTGCAGTGAGACTGCAAAACACAAAGTCAGCAGCATGCATTGGTACAGGCAGTGGAAATATGGAAATAGAAACATATGCTTGAAGAACCATTGTGCGGACCTTTTGTGACAGCTTCTATATTGATTTAAATTAAGACATGAAAGGGACAGCTCCTTTTAAAGGAGATAATTGCTAATTTTTTGTATTGAGTTCTTTTCTTTAGCAATAATTTTACTACAAATTCCTACATAATGGTTCTTTCCAGGCAGATTATAAAGCTTCTTCTCAAGGCCCACCTTTGATTCTGGTTACCCTCAGAAAGGTATCCTGTGTGACATTACATGATGGAAAAACTAAGGCAATTATATGATTTCAGGACTTCCTCCAAGGATCAAGAAAAATAATACTCAGAAAGATTTCAACTTCTGTTCTATACCATTTACAAAAGCTGTAGTAGTTCTTGTGGTGACTAAATTTCTGAGTAGAATTTAGATTTTGTCTCCTAATAGTCCAGGTTTGCAAACAGTAACTTAATATTAGTAAGCTATTATTCTATTTCAGTCAGTTAAGTTCTTTACATACAAGCAACTGAACAAGTCTAGAATTGAATGAGATAATATGCTAGAGTAATTATTTTCTTTGTCCGCAAATGTTACACACTAAACACAGCTTATTCCAGGAACCTTGAGTCAACATGCTAATATTTTCTACAGTAGAAAAATGGTATAAGTTTCTTACTAAATTAGAAAAAGAAGAAAAAGAAATAGAAAGAGAGAGGAAAGACGGACATTACTCAGCCTAATGAAAGAGAAAAGGAAGAGTAAACAAAACGTGCACTAACTAGAAATGAAGACTAACATAAGAATAGCAGATAGCAATAGCATATGCAAAATCAGAGAAAAGAAAAGAACAAATTTTGCTCCTGTTATTAATGGCCTTCACCAATTTGGTGGTAACCACAGTCTTCGTTGGAAACCGTCTTATTTGATGCTGACTCATTCCAGTTTTAGAAACCTGAGTTCAGTGGTTCAGCACAAAATGATAGACTTGATTCTCAAAGCCCCTTTTGCTGGCTTTGTGAATGCTTCCTCCTCCATCAGACCTCCCTGGATTTTCCTCAGCCACTCTTTCAATCTGCTCACTGTGCATAACCTCTGGGTATTGGTGCCGTGGCTTCCATTAGAAATCAATACAGTTATAGCTCCTAACTTGATATCTGCAATTTTAACATCTCAGAAGTTGTGCCGAGAAAACAGTTTAACTGCCATGGAAAGATCCTTTTTACACCCAGTGTACACATGTTCATACTCACCATTTCTACTCAGGTACTCAGCAATTCTCTCCTAGGACATACTTACGATTCACCTAATGGAAGTTGTTTTTCAATGTTAAACAACTTCCTTTTGTAACAGCTCAGTCTTTCCTCTAACTCTGTTTAATCAGTTTAATCTTCATAAATTACATAAACAGTAAAATTTCTGCATAAATGTTGACTTCTTAAAATCTACTTTGTGACTTGCCCTTGATCACTCAGAAAAAAAAAAAAAGGCTTTATTACAATGCATGAAACGCAGAGCTAGATTGGTGAGATGAGCTTTAGGAGGCTTAGATCAATAGCCTCCAACATTACAAGCTTCGCTGGTGGCCCACTGCAATTGCAGAACATTTGACTGTGTATGCATCCGCTTCCTCTTAGTCCAAAGAGAAGAATTTTATTTTCCTTTCTTTTCTTTTTTTCTTCTTAGCAACACTAATAGGGAAGTGGGTCATGCCCACACACTGTGCTCTGTAGAACTATTGTGAGGACAATATGCAATGTGTCAACTTTAAAAAAAAAAAGAAAGGTGAAAAGAAAAATAAAGTAATGTTTATTGAAAGTGTTAATGTTTAATTGTTTGATCAATCTTATACACCTATATCTATTAATCTAAACTGATCTGATGATGAAAATATGTAATATAACCAGTGTTAGATTTAAATAATAAAAATATTAAACCATGAAAAAAATTAAAATCTACTTTGCCATTATCTCCTCTTTCACCTTTTTTCTCCCTCTGATTTTATCAGTTATAGTTCTCCGAAAAAATTTGCTAGTATTCTTCAAATTAAGAAAACAGCCTCTTTTGAAGTTCTGCATGGTAGTTGATGTAACCACTCATGGTCACCAACCTGTAATGCTAAGAATAAAATTAAATTAAATCTTACATTTCAGAGAGAGTTAATGATTCACACACTAATGGATCAGCACACTCTGGAGGCAATCATGGGCTGGAGTGTGCTTCAGGAAATGTGTGTGTCTCTGTTGGAACGGACGAGAGATATTTTTAAATTTTATTAGAAATTGAAGTGCAGAAGAATCACAAACTCTAACTGAAGATTAATTCTGGTTCTAGTTATTAATATTATAAAATACACAGAAGGTGAAAGGGAACACTACAGTGGAAAAGGAATTTCAGAGTAATTTTCAAAACTTCAATGTCAGTATATTTCATAGTATTTTATAAACGTTTAAATGCATGATGTCTTGTTAAATAAGAATTCTATCTTAAAGTCTCTGTTCAGCTACTGTGTTCTGATTAGAACATCTATTATTATACAATATAGATTCTACAGGAAAATATGTTTTAGTTTATAATTCAACCTACAGTTTGGTTCCAAGATTTGATAATGAAGTTAAACGAACTTACTCAGAAGCACACACGAAACAATTTTTTCAACTTCCTAATGCATTTTAATATTTGCCTTTTATATGAAAATGAAAATATGAGGAACTGTCTAAAACTTATGGTAATGTACAATTAAATGAAAATAAGGGGTTCCATCAGACAAAAGATTTGCCATTTTCATAGTCTGATATTTAAGCTACTTGTATTTCATGGTTTAAATTACCTATAACATTTGTTTCTTTAGTATTTTATCATGCTTACTTAGTTATGTAAATAAATTTAAAGATCATAGTCATCTTTTCTTCTCTTACATTAATATTCATGTGGAAACAAAGCTATTCACTCATATCCCTGAGGAATGAAAAAACCAGGAAATTTCACTGATCATATTCAAAGAACCCATACTGTCTAGCAAATGTTTTATTTTCTCATTATATTCTTTTTTATTTTTCCAAATAACAGCTCCCAAGAAGTTATGGTAGGCAAGCACTACCTATTACCAGCAAAAAGTCTTCTAAGGACTATCTTGCAGCACATAGTGCATCTGATTGCAAGCGTAAATTGTAGGACCCATCACGAAAGCAATAACTCTACTTGAAGAGCTATCTACTTTGAAATATTAACTGTGCCATGAATCGTGGCATAGAGTACGTGCAGCATGCAAACATAGTAATGGTCCTGCATGCGAACATAATAACGGTCCTACATTGCAAGAAACAAAGTTAGAAGATCAGAATCTCAGGATTATATAGAGTCATTTTGTTTAAGCCACTATGAATTTCTGTCTTCACATCTGATAAATACTATGAAAACAATTGTACTTTAAAAATATTTATAACATTGAAATACATTATTTAATCAGTATTATTTTAAAGTAATTTTAACACCAATAAATATTAAGCAATTATTGACTCAGTTATATTAAGACAATATACATCTTCAATACACATGATATTTAAAGATTAAAAAGTTAAAAGTCACAATAAAAACTAAGTATATCAAAGTGTAGATTCAAAATTAATTTTCTGTTTAATATATTTTCTAAATAATAATTTTAATGTAGCAAATTGTATCAGAGAGAAAAATGCTAAGTAAATATTGGTATTTATGAATAAAATAGTTTACAATATTTCCTTGAAATAATTGATATATTTCACAATTTATTTTAGTTATTCATTTATTTTTATTAATATTAATGAGACAGAAATAGAAATGAGAAAGTTTCATAACAGGTTAGTAGGACAGAATAATTAATATATTGCATATGATGTTTTTTTATAGTTGTTTAGAGTACAATGAGCCAGCCACTGAGACCGGGCATAGTGGAGCGTGCCTATAATCCCTGTGCTGGGGAGGTTGAGAACAGAGGATCATAAGGAGACCAAGTACATAGTGCGACCCTCTATCAGATACCAAATAAAAATTTTAAAAGGAAATTTTACTTGCTGAGTATATTCCCATTTGACAGGTGAAAACCGGGTAGTGATCAGCTGATTAAAAGTGACTATTTGATTCAGTAGTTAGGAGTTACCAGGTTAAACAAAATTTTCAAAATCTCTATACCCAATTCCAATATATACCTAAATTTGAAAATAATTGACTTTGAAATTTTTTAAGAGTTGTATAGAAACACCTTTTATTTAATTATATTGTCCCAAAACAAGTAAGTTGGTAAACTAGATTGTAGAGAATACAGCCTATGCAAAGCCCTCCAACCCCCCCCCCCAAAAAAAAAATAAAACACTGGCTTGGACATTTCCCTCCCTATGGGCTCATCAAGTGTAAAAAACAAATAATTGACACTTCTGTGTTTTCCATTTAGGTATGGAACACGATGCACGTTCATGACCTTCCTCTTTTCCTAAGGCTCAGCAATAGTACATGGTCAGAGGTTTTCCATCAAGCCAGTCCAGTTGAGATTTTTATCCCACTCAGAATACAGAATCAAAGAAAAAGCACATAGTTCTCTTCCACGGAGGTGTTGGGCAACTTGCTGACTTTGAAAATCTTGATGTTAAAAATTATGTGTGATTCCACAGCTGGCATAGTTAGCTATTATTCTGTGGGAAGAAATAAGAGTGTGATGCACCTGCTTAGGCAGGTTCAAGAATCAGGATAAAATTCCCTGCATTCCAGTGCTGTCCCAGCCTATCGGGCACGCTGAGAAGTCTGAAAATAGGAGGATCACTATGAGTCTGATCTGTGCATTGAGACCCTGAAGACCTTGTACTAAATACATATATTGAAGAAGTATAAGATCTCCATTGCTTACATGACAAAATGTATAACAATTTTTGTTCATATATTCTTGAAATATAAAACAGCATAAATAAATAATTTAGAAATAAAACAAATATATGTTCATGTCATTATCTTAGTATACATTTTTAGGCACAAAGTTATATTAGTGTATGAGGAAATGTGATATAAAACACAAATTTTGCTATTTGAACTTGATGAACAATTTTCAATTATTCCATAAATTTGTTGCTGTTGAGTGCATAGATGAGCGGCAGAGTTGGGTACATGGAGAAAAGCACAATGTGAAAAGGGGTGGGCCCGGCGGGATGGCTCAGTGGTCTAAAGCGCCTGCTTGGGAAAGCTTGGGCAGCTTCAGGGACTGTGGTTCAATCCCAGGCACTACATGCTGTGCCAGCCCCGCCCTTGGGGTGGGCTGAGCTGGGCATAAAAATGAGTGAATAAACAAATGTTCTGAAACAAGAAAAAATAAAATAAAATAAAATTCATTAAAAAAACAATGTAAAAAAATGGTAATGTCTGACATTTAAGGAACTTACGTATTAATATGTTAATGATGATTCGTAAAGCAATATATTAATTTTTTTTTATTTTTTTGTCTTTTTGAGACAGGGTCTCACTATGCAGTTGAGGCTGGTCCTGAGCTCACTTTTGTAGCCCAGGCTGGTCTCGAACTCGCACCGATCCTCCTGCCTCAGCCTCCCGAGTGCTGGGATTACAGGCGTGCGCCACCACGCCCGGCTGTAAAGCAATATATTAATGTGAAAATTTGGTACAATAAATTCTATAAAAATCAATGTGGTGGTACAATTACATGTAGGTGTTACATATTTAATTATGCAAATAGCAGAGCATCCAAGAAAATATAGATAAATTACAACTAGGCATGAAATATGGTTTTATTGATGTACAGTAACAAATCTGAAGTAATATCATGGCTATGATTACAGGCAAAATTCATTTTATATAAATGACAATATTTATCAAGTTTAGCATACAAATAATAACAGGATGGGAAGATAAGTGCAAGACGAAAGAAAGCTAGTATGAGAGTAGCAGGTGGAGATGGGAGTAGGAGAAAAGGTACATGGGGGGCGAGAGAATTCAGAGCAAAGATCTCCAAAACCAAATTATTAATGCTTTTTGCTTTATGTTGTTACTCTTGGCATGTAAGACTATGCTCTCTGAATACTCAGATATATCACAAGTACATATTCAGATGTTTTATCTTAGATCCACTTGTAAAGCCCAAGAAATTTTGCCTAGAGCGTAGTACAATGTGGTCTAGAAACCCGATTTTTTCAACCATTCTCTGACCTCTCAATACAACAGTGACTCTCTGGTCATGGCTCCTATGTTTATCTTATACATAGTATAATAGTATTGCTAAGTCTATGATGGTCCCATTGTATTTTCCTTAGAAATTGCTGAATCATTTTGTCCCTCTGTGAGAGGAAAATATCACTAGTAATACTAAAAAATAAATAAATAAATAAATACACCAAAAATGTCCTAAATTATTTATAGAAATATATCACTTTATTCACTCTAACATGAAATGAAATGTGAATGTCAGAATACTCTCTCCTATGGAAATCTCATTAATTTATGCTTGTATTACCTATAGATTTTTCCAGTGTTCATTATGTATTGTATCAGGAAGAAATGTTATCATCTCATATTAAATATGAACCTTTCTGGTATTGGATTATTGTCTACAGGGTTGAAATGGACCTCACACAATTCAAGAACTAGTTTATCTGCTTTTAACTTCTATCCTTATTCAGAATTAGATGCATAGTCTGTAACACTTACATAACTTTTAAGGTATCTTAAAGAAATGTAGAAGATAGCATATATCACTTCACATAGAAATCATTTAACTTGAAACAGTAAGATATTTTGCACAAAGATGTTTTCAAGTTAGTGCTCGTATTAGGTTTTACTGGAGAAATGGATATAAAACACAAAGTACTCAAATTCATAAGAAATTACCAGATTGCTTTACGATGGCCACCCACAGAGTTGGATGAGCAAGTATTCAAAGGTGTCTGTGGTTTGGTGTGAGGTCCAGAGCTCGCTGCTGTGTTTAGTGCAAGTTCCCAGCATGAGGCCAACATATCTGGGATGGAATGCAGATGAACTTATACCATAAGGCCACAAAACTTATCCACAAGATTTAGGTCCCAGGTGGAAGCCAACATTTCTTGCTAGAAGCCAGGAGATGACATCGAAGCTAAAGGCAAAGACCAGAGCATCTCCAGAGAACTGCAGTCAGTCCTCCCTCACTTCCTTCTCCTTGTAAGCACTGAACTTGTGCTGGAGGTCAGATATTTACATCCACACCATGAAAGTGACCTCCTTTTTCCCAGGCTGAAGATATTTACAAAATGCTAATACTAACCCCTGTAGAACTACTTAGTTAAACTTCTAAGCTTCTCAAGTTGACACAATCAGCAGCCCCCTAGAGCAGGAAGGTGTGTCCTCTACACTATAGCATGTGGAACTGCTGAGTTACTTAGTTAAGCTTACAGACCTCTCAAGTTCACATAATATATTGGCCATACTAATGCTTCATTTCTTGCAACCATGAACAAAATGTTTTGAAAGTGTGTCTACTCTAATCACAAAGCAATATCACTCTTGAAAATGGTATCATTTAAAAAGAATATTTTCCAGGCTATTGTATTTTCATGAATATTTTCATCTGTTGAATTAATCATCTTTATATTTGAACAAGGAATTGAAGCCAATTTTTCAGTATTATAGGGCAGGGATAAACACCTAGGTTATCTTGATCACAAGCACACTTAAAAATCACTTTTAAGAATGTATTGAAATGTTGATGAACATGAAATCTACTCTTTATTAAAACTGATCTTTCAAATATCAGTGCATTGGTATCAGGTTAATAGCCCTAAGTACATGAATTCTTCATTCTTGAAAGTGAGTCACTGGTACATTTGAATTAGAATATTTCTCAAATGCACTCTTGTGACCTTAAATGCTCACAGAAAAATATGAGCAATTTAATCATTTGTAGGAGAAAGCCCATTAGAAAGGCAAGATAGAAGCCACAAAGAACTTTATGTGAGAATAATGCAGATCTTAAATTGAACATGAATGTCCTGAAAGTAAGTACAGTCAATGGAGCAATTATGTAATGTTCTCAGTTGGAATGATAATCAGGTTCCATTTACATTTCCTAACAGCCAGGGTAAAATATGCAGTGTTTACCAGTGCCCTTAATTTGATCCTAAAATATCTTTCAATATTCTGCCTCCATGTGGATCACCAGTTAGTTCTTAAGCAGCTATATTCTCCTAGAAGTAGGGGAGATATCTTACACTGATAAGTACACATTATATTTTAAAGATTAAGTATTTTATCACACATTCTCACTAAAGAACTGAAACATGACATGCTTAACATCAACTTTTAGGCTACTTATTTATTCTTACCTTAAAAATCTGATTTGCAACTAATATAATTCAGGTTTATATGAACAATTTTAAAGATAAAACTTTTTGGCTAGAAATACCTACAAAATTCAAACCAGATAAAAAATTTTATGTATTTTTTTCACATCCTTATACCATTATCCAAGAGTTCCTAGAATTATTAGGTTTGCAGAAAATATCAATTCAATGAATAATGTTATATTTATTTAAACAAAATCAAATTTAGTTATTAACTCATTTCAGAGTATAATGGAGATAAGCTGTCACATCAACAATTATTTTTATTCAGTCATACATATACAGACAAATAAAGTTTGGAACACTGATGTGCAGTCTGAAAACATATTTCTGAACTTATTTTCATTCAAATAAGTGACAAGGTTAATCGTTTACTAGAATTTACTAATTAAATATTAAAAGATAATACAAGTGTAGCACAGGTGCCTGACATTTAGTTCTTCTTAATGTATTTCTTAAAAAGAAGATAATCAGAGCATTTTGTCCTTCAGTGTTATTTAAATGAAACTACTCTAATATTAACATTGCTTGAAGGTAGAAGCATAGACAGCTATAGTTTGTACTTTTCTTAAAACTGTCTCCTTCATTCTTACTTTCTATGAACTCTTTCATGTATTATCTGTGTATCTTATCCACACAGTGAAATAATCATTTACACACAAAAGGGAAGTATTTATCTCCTGATGCCTATGACAGATCAAGCACACCTAATCTTAAGAAGCTCAATTGCAGGCTGGGGAGATAGCTCAGTAGAGTAAGTGCTTGTCTGGCAAGCGCAATGGCCTAAGTTCAAACCCTCCTTCTGGAGAGAAGAGAGAGAATGAGAGAGAGACAGAGAGGAGAGGAGAGGAGAGGAGAGGAGGGGAGAGGAGAGAGAGACAGAGAGACAGAGAGAGAGAAAGGAGAGCTCACAGGCTCCAGGAAGTCACAGCCTCTATCTGGAGGCTCGATCCCTGCCAACAATGTGGAGCATTGCTTCTTCATCCTGTCTTGACCTGGCTGACATTAAGGAGTAGCAGGTGTTGGTTATGACCCCCATCAACACCTTGGGTAGGCCAATCTGTACTGTTTAAAACGATTTAAAGGGATAGGAAAAAAGATCTAGCCAGCTCTGTATGTATCATTACATGGAAATAGGGTTAGACAAAGCCAAAGTAGAAACAATTGTTCTTTCTCCAAGAACAGTCATTCAGGCGGTCCTCCACAGTACTATAAACACCATATATATATATATATATATATATATATATATATATATATATATACTTTATATATAAACACTTTATATATATATATATATATATATATATATATATATATATATATATATATATAATGCCTAGTTCAGCCTGCCCTGGAGGTTGGCTGGTGCAGCATATGGTGCCAGGAATCAAACCACAGTCCCTGTGGTTGTCTAAGCTTGCCTAAGCAGATGCTTTAGATTGCTGATCCATCTTGCCATTCCTAAACACATATTAATACATGTGTTTTAAAAAAAAAGAATCACTTAAGGGTTTGGGGAAATAACTTAGTAGAATAAGTGCTTGTTTGGCCAGTGTAAGGGGCTGAGTTAAATAGCGGGTCCTCCCGCCACACACACACAAAAAATCATTTGGTTCCCCTCTGATACTTGGTTTGAAATTTAAGAAAACAATATATGAAGTACAAATAGTTCAGTGTGGAGGGAAGGAATATTTTCTTCCTGAAGAGGCTGTCAACTTTTGTTGCTCAGGGTATTCCTTCAAAACATGTAAAATTAAAAAAAAAAAAAAAATCAGCAAAATTATCACTCTCCAGTAGAAACTTGATTTTTAAAAATAAAAACCACAGCCTAATCTGAATCAAAGTGTCGAAGTATAATTTGACCTCTGGCAATCATAGGTATCCAAGCGAAACTTAGGGTGGAAGTAAAGCATGGAAAATCAGGTATTGCGCATGGTTACTTCCTACACGTTATGGTTTGTGCGTAGTTGCTCCCCCAAAGCTTTGTGCCATCATGGGGCAGATTCCAGACCTTGTGATTAATTCATGACCCAATGCTGGGATTATGAGTGTGCGTGCTTCTGGGATTAGGGAGTTGAGTGTTACACCCAGCCTGCAGAAGGTAGGCTGACTCGACCCAAGGGAAAGACACTTATTCTCTGTAACCTTTGTTGCTGACACTCCCTTTGCTCTTTTCCCTCTGCCACCTCCATGAAAGGTTGCTGTGCCTTGGATCCAACTGAGTATGGATTGAAATCTCCCATAACTGAGCTAAATAAACACATTCTTCCTTCATTTTGAGTGTTGGGCATTTGTCCCAGTAACGAGAGAGGAGGAACTGAAACAAACAGCTACTGCCTGGTTGTTAGACTTCCAACTTTTGAAGGCTCTCTATACATTCAGAGCTTCTTGAGCGATGCTCAGTGTCCAAATCACCTGGTAGTTATAGCAGTAAATAGTCTTAGTCTCCTGAAGCGCTTGCTTGTTGTTTTCAGATTGTACCTTAACGTACCATCACTCTACTTTAAAAGCTTAACTGTTTCCAAGATTTTATCCATGTACATTGTATTAAGTTGTAAATTTTGACTCCTGATTAATCCTAATTCTTAATTTGTTTGTATAGGATAGAAATAACTGGAAAAATTGTTAAAATATTCAAGAAGTGTATGGATTGTCACTCTAGCGAAAAATCAGTATTTTAAATGTTACTGAAGTGATTTCATTAAATTTAAAATTAATTAGACTACATGTTTTCAAAAAGTTCTCCTTGTACTCCTCTATTTTATAATTTTCATGGTGTTCCATTGTGTTTGCTAGTAAATGCTCGACTTCATTCTGATTTATGACCAGGCTCTCGATGATTATTTTTGTATGAAATAAGCTGAGCTCTTCCTTAAAGTTGTAATTCTTCCTATTCACATTCTTTTGTAAATCAAAATTTCATCGTATATATTAGCTATTTATAGCTGATGTCTTTTCTAGTGATTGCTCAAACGTTGTCCCCCTTCGTGTTCTACACTTAAGCACAGAACTATCTGGATGTGCTTTTAGTGATTGGAGCATGGCTGTTCTCTCAGTTACTCCTATATTAGTTTACTTAATTTACAAGAGTTTATGTCTTTTAAGACAAGAATATTTAGAAGCATTATTTTTGAAACATTGCTTTTTAACTCTCATTATGCATTCCACTTCATCATCAGTTTACCATATGAGCAAGTCCTTACTACTATCTTTTTCACTAGTAAAGACAGAGTTCATAAATGTATTGATAGATGTAGTCAATTTTCATTATTTGAAATTATTATGTTCTTTCAAGTCAAGGTAAGTACTGAAGTAGAAAATACTGATGGAATAAACTCTGAAGGTATTGTAATTTTCTGTTCACTTTTTCATTAACCTTTTTTTTTTTTTTCATTTTGTCCAGGGTCTTACTGCGCAGCTCTGACTCATAGCGATCCTGCTGTTTTCAGCCTCCACAGCACTGCGATTACAGGCATCCACTACCACTTCTGGACTGTCGCCAGCTCAGCGAGCCAGGGAGCAAGGCTGGTGCAGCATGTGGTGTGGGGATGAAATCTGCACTTGCCTAAGCAGGCATGTATTCTGCTGAGGTATCTTGCCGGCCTGTCCATTAACCAACTGTTGTGTACTTTTTAATGTTTTCATTTAAGAAAATCTTGTTTCAGAATTGTTAAATTCCTATCATCTTGTATTGTTTTTAATGTTTTCTCTTAGTATTTTTTTCTTATTTAAAAATGTAGTGTTCACTTGTTAACTTGGAACTGTGAACCAACAGTGCTTAATGAGCTCGCTTGGTGACTAAAGCAAGTTCATTAAACAGAAAATTTCTCTGTCAGGATATGATGGCCTCCAGGCCTCAGCAGAAATGCACAGCACTTCAATGCCATGCTTTGGGGAAGCTTGAAAAAATTATATCACAAAAATATGGTAAATAAACTGCAAAGAATAAAACTTTGTCTACCGAATTAAATCTGAATAAAGATCACCAAGGATCATTTTGTTAGATTTAAACTGGGAAGAAGGACCTTGAAAGAAAAAAATTCATTTACATGTTTACAAGTGACAGGAAAAATATCAGGAATTATTGAATTCAGGCTCAAAAAACAGACCCTGAACGTTCTGTACACTGTATAGAATTTGAAAATAAATGTTTGATGGCTAGAGAATGGGCAGATATGGATGTTTTAATTAGGAGGTTTAGTACATACATGGTATGTTGGCATTTCAATTTAGCTACAATGGCAATGTCAGCCCCTGGGGATGGGCCTGGCATAACAATTTGCCTAAACTTGCCTAAGGAGGTGCTTCAGTCTGCCGAGCTATCTCCCCAGTCCCTGGAAAGAGTTTTTTTTTTAACATATTATTTAATTAATTAACTAATTTATTTATTTATATGTGCTACAGGGTCTCACTACACAGTTCAGACTCTTAGTGATTCCTTGTCTCAGCCTCCCTAGTGGTGGGATTACAGATGTGTTCAACCACTCCAGTCTCAGTGGCTGGCTCAGCATAGCACTGGAACTGTGGTACCAGGGATCAAGCCCATGTCCTTGTGTTTACCAGGCAGGTGCTTAGTTCACCAAGCTATCACTCCAGCCCAGTCCATTTAAGTTATTATTAATTTAGTTAATATCCTTCCTTGGAAACAAATCCTTTTGATAAATAACTAAAAATAGTGAATACAAAGTCATATGCATTCATTTTAACACATTTATTGTACAAAATGAGGACAGAAATGTGTTCAAGTAAGAGTAGAATTGCATAAATCAGATTTGTCCTTATAAAAATGACTGTATAGTTATAGAGGAATCAAACTTACTTAAAGATATTAGCATCAAAGTTCTGGATATTAAATAAGATAAATTCACATGAATGTGATTTAATTTTACTTGTAAAATGATCCTCTGCTTTGTAAACCATTCAGAAGAAGTAAAAGGATCTATACAATAACTGCTTAAAGTATATTATCAACACTGTTGACTTGATTTTACCATGGGTATTCATTGCTAGATATTAAACAAAAGTGATAGATAAAATAGAATGTAGAATGGCTTCTATGAAAATGATACAGAGTACTTTATATAGAACATTAATAATGAGATTTGATAGAAATCAAGATATATATGCATTGTCAGTATTGAAGAGCATGAAATGTAACCATGTATAAAGCTTATGTAGGAAGTAATTTTGGAAAGAATAACAGTAGTAGAATTTTTCTCCATATTTATTTCTTTACTCATAAAATACAAAATCTCAGAACATTTTCAACAAAGTCATTAAAAGTTTCAGTAAGGAAAATATAAAGATATTTTACAAGTGATCTCACTGCCCTACTCCCTGTAAAAAAATATAGTATTTTTCCTTTATGTGCATGTTACAGTTCTGAAACAGTGTTAAGTTTTACCATTATATTTTATGATATGATGACAAGGATAACTACATAAGATATGAAATGAAGTATTTATTTTATTGGAGAAATCCGAAAAATAATACAGTTCAGAAAACAATTTCAGAATCATCTTTGAAAGAGGATTAATACATGGTCTTAATGGACATATGACAATTGTGTTTAATGTTTGTCTGCGTTCAAGTCAAATGAGAACTACCCACAAGTGTGTGATGCATAGTTAACTATTGCTATGTTATAAAATTTGAGCCCTAATTTATAAGAAAACAGTTTTTGTTGCACAAATAAAAAATCATAACTTGCTTTTATATTCATATTTGGTGCAGGGTCCCACTATGCTGCTCGGACTCATTGTTATCCTCCAGTTGTGAGCCTCCCTAGCGCTGGGATTACAGGCATGTACCATAATACCCAATCTCAGTGGCTGGCTCAGGGTGCCCCAGGGCGGGGCCATGTAGCTTCTGGTGTCAAGGATCATACCTGAGTCCCTGAGCTTGCTTAAGCAGGCACTTAGCCCACTGAGCTATCTCACTGGCCCCTAAGGTCATAACTTTTATATGTAACTTTACAGTTTAATAAATTATGGCTTATTAACATTTCTTCCAGAGAAAAAGAATCATTCAATATTTTATTTCCATAGATATCCTACCAGGCACAAATATATTCATTCCATGGAAATTTGTACCATAAAGAAATTACTCTAAGCATGGTCGGTAATCTTGAGTTCAACTTCTACAAAAATATTTTCTACAGTTTAGCAAGACAGCATATTTGCAAAAATTACATAGTAAAGTGTAACTAAATTTTGGCATAAACAGGTAAAACAATGTTACATCTACATTTATTTGACAGAGAAATATAAAATTAAACTATTATAATCGAAATATCAATTTTATTGCAATATTTCTAAGTGTTGTATTGCATTTCCGTGATTATGAGGATTTTAAGCACTACACATATGCTTGAAAATATAGCCTAAAATAAGTGGCATATTTTTGAAATAAAATGCAT
Organism: Myocastor coypus; assembly: GCA_004027025.1. Lineage (NCBI taxonomy): Eukaryota > Metazoa > Chordata > Mammalia > Rodentia > Myocastoridae > Myocastor > Myocastor coypus. The sequence goes on along the minus strand of PVJA010000607.1, from coordinate 126,111 downwards.
ACAATTAAGATGAAATAATTTTTAAAACAGTCAATTTGCTTTAAAAAATAAAATAGGAAATTTATTCTCTTTTAGCGTTCTATTATATTTATATGTGTGTGTGTTTGTGTGTGTGTGTGTGTGTGTGTGTGTGTACTAGAATTTTTAGTATGATTTCTTTGAAAATATTCTAAACTTCATTGCTAAATACAGAAGAACCAAAAGTTCAAACCTAAGTTATTTAGATAGGAGAATTCTTCAAAATTAGTCAACAGAATTATCAATTTTATAAACTGATTTAAGACTTATAACTTTTCTGGTACCACTAAAAAAAAAAAAAAAAGTGCCTGCTTCTTCCTCTGGAGGAGCTCAGACAGGATTGAGACTGGGAGTGGTGACACGCTCCTATAATCCCAGCTCTTGGGAGACTGAATATGGTGTATTCCTATAAGAGTCCGATCTACCTAGTGGGATGTGGGACACTCTAAACCCTATATTGAACATGCACACACACACACACACACACAAAACTGAAAATTTTGATAAAAGACGTAATACTTCTAATAATTTCAAAAGATACTTTATTTCTATAATGACTGCTTGCCCGTAATTTAAATCCAGCATACCTCGCATAGAAAATACATAATAATATTCTTAATAACAAGCTTTACTCCGAATTTGTTCATTCATAGCTTATTGCTAGCATATATTTATGAAATGTAATGCATAAAATATCATAACGATTTGGTACATGGGTGTATCGCAACTTGATCCCTCTTAATTCCCCTTCCCACCCTCAGAACCTCATCGCATGTTCCTGAAATCTATCTTCCTGTTTACTGTCATCTACCTTTCAAATTTTGCTCTTTATTTATATATTGGACTACTTGTATATGAGAAGCTTGATAATATTAGGTCCTTTGTGGCTGATTTATTAATTTAATGTTATGATCTTAATATGCAGCCACTTTCCTACAAATGCTTCTGATTTCCTCACCTTTATGCTTGAGTAGCACTCCATTTATCTATCTATCTAGCTAGCTAACATCTATCAATGTATCTATCTATATTTGTTGCTTTCTTATCCACTCTTGTGTTGATGGGCTTATAGGATGCTTCCATAATTTTACTATTATGAGTTGTGCTGCTATATATTTGGGATGCTCATATTGCAGTGATAAAAATTCTTTAACTTAGTATAGCAAATAGTCCCAAGAGATATAGCTAGGTAAGAAATGGATTTATTTTTGTCAAGATGGAAACACTCTATTTTTTTTTTTTTTTTTACTTTGATTCATATCGCAAGAATGTTACCATACATTTCTACTCACAATGTAGAGAAAGTTCCTTTCCCCGTATCCTTTAAGCCCTTGTAAATGTTTGAGTCCTTGAGGATAGTCATTTTTCCTATTTGACTTTTTTCTTTTTTTTTTTTTTTCTGATCATTTTGTGACAAGGTGTCACTGTGCAGTTCATGCTGGTCTTGAACTTGCAATGATCCTCCTGTCTTAGTCTATGAGTGCTACCAGAGTATTTGCCACCATGCCTGGCATCTTCCTGGAGTAAAAGAAAATTTCAATTTTCATTCGATTTGAGTTTTTCTACTGGTTAAGTTGGCCCAACACATCTTCATGTGCCTGTTACCCAGAAATATGTGTACTCAATTGATTACTGATTCTTTTTGTGTTTGTGGCTCAGTAATCCTCTGCAGAGTAGCTCGCAGCAATTTTTTTCCCCTTATTCTCTATTTCATGTCTTCCTCTGTTGGGTGTTTACTTCAGGATATAGATGATTTTCAATTTGATTTAGCCCCATTGTTTGATAGCTTCTGGCATTATCTCTTGTACAAATAGGGTTCTGTGCAGAAAATACTTGTCTATTCTTTGTCTTTAATATATTAATATATTTTAGCTTCTAGAAGACTCAGAATTTTCTTTAGCTGTTAACAGCTTATAGTATTCTTTTTTTTTTTTTTTTTTTTTTACAAGGTCTTGCTATGCAGTTCAGAGATTAGCCTTGTGCTCACTTTTGTATACACAGGCTGGTTTCAAACCCTCAAGAATCTCTTGTCTCAGTCTTCTGTGTCCTGGGATTGCAAGCATGCAGCACCAGGACTAGTTCCAGGCTGGCACAGCACTCCAGGGATTCCAGGACCAAACATGGCATGAGGATCCAAAAATACAACTGGAGTTCCTGGGCTTGTCAGGGAGGCGCATGTGCTCGGAGTGATCTCCCCAGCTCCACCTTGAATCTTGATTTAAGTGATCTGGCACCACAATACTGAAATTTTATAATTATGACTTTCTGAGAGCATTATTTCATGAATCGTTCCTTAATTTGGGAGTTTGCCAGCTATAGATTGATTTAAAATATTATAGTTGAAAAGACAGCATTAATATAAAATTGAAATTATTCAGGCCATATTTTATTCATAATACATTGTGTCTTGAGCTTTCCAACCCTTTCTTGCTATTCTGCTTTTCATTTGTTTATTTATCTTTTTTGTAGTGTGCCTCATTCTCAAAATCAACTGTGAGCATCCTTTCTTTGAGTATCAGAATTACATTTTCCTGGAGACTGAATAAACACATGTCAGGGATCACAGCTTGTCACTTTTCTACAAGCCTTTTGATGTGAGGAGATACTTGTTTAGGCCCTTGCAGCTGAGAAATATCTATAAGGATTAAATATTAGTATGCTTTTGAATCAAACGAAGTGGGATTCAGCTACACCACCCTGAATGCACTCAGTCTTGTGTGAAATTGAACCCAGAGCTACACATGCAACCAGGTTTATGAAAATGCGTGGTAGGAATCTGCAGGAAACGAAGAAACACAGAATTTATTGAAATGCATTGTGGTATGCAAACCAAGGGAACTTCATGCACACTGCAATGGATCCATTATTTCAACTATCGTGAATAAATTAATAACGAAGAAGCCAGATCTTAACAGCAACATTCAGATGACTATAACTGACAAAGGAAGAAGGGAACTTTAGAAGAATATTTCCAGATGTTTCAAATTATCCATCAGCTTACCTTGATGGTCAAAAAATTGTCACTAAACAATTTGCTGGTGATGGTGTTAAATACCAGGAAACAAAGCGCATGAACAGAAAAGAAAATGCTACTAGAATGACTAAAAAGACATATGTACAATCCTTACTTGAGGGTATAAACAGTCCACAGAAGAAAGTGTAAACATTGACGTTAGGTGTTTGGTAACAACTGACTGAACAGTAGGCTTAGTACTGGCATTGCGTCTTTCAGTGATTCCAAATGAAGAAGAAACCCAAATGTTCCTGGATCTCCTTCCCAAAATAATTGGACATGAAACGTTTCTCATGACGATAAGAATGCCTTTAAAAAATGCCTTTCTTAAAAGTTCCAACTGGCAGTTGGCAAATTTAAAGTGATCATTCTCAGGTGTGGGGTCCGTCTTAGGAGTCCATCAGCTACATCTTTGTTTCTGACAGCACTGGGTCTGAACTGAGGAAGAAGTGGGATCTTCTCAGCTCCAAAGCACTGTGCCGTGAAATTGTAGTAAGGCAAAATTATACTGAGCGGGTGTTGCCACACCTTCCTGCCATGTTCTTCTCAGTAAACTGTCCATAGCTTCCTTCGAAACACAGCAGCCAAACACTACGCT